>JACEFZ010005426.1:215000-266349 GCA_014155875.1 Cepaea nemoralis
GTGACTGGCTCTTTCCAGTAAATCAGCACCAAGTAATGTTTCCTCTTATATTTTACATTTGGTCAGAGAATACCAAAACCATCAGGTTTTTCACACTGGTTGATTCTTTGGGTATTTAACCTCTTTGAAAGCAATGAAATCATGGTTTGGGGAAAGGGGGAGGGGGGCAAAGCATGGCTGAGAGCTTACTGTGCCCACCTCAGGTTCAGAAGATACCGGGTTGGATCTCAGCATAAGACTGGGCATGTGTCCAAGAACCACAGTGTCTAATGACATCACATCACCTTGAATCTCTGCACTGGGCTGGGCATGTGTCCAAGAACCATGGTGTCTAATGACATCACATCACCTTGAATCTCTGCACTGGGCTGGACATGAGTCCAAGAACCACAGTGTCTAATGACATCACATCACCCTGAATCTCTGCACTGGGCTGGACATGTGTCCAAGAACCGGGTGTCTAATGACATCACATCACCCTGAATCTCTGCACTGGGCTGGACATGTTGTCCAAGAACCACAGTGTCTAATGACATCACATCACCCTGAATCTCTGCACTGGGGGACATGTGTCCAAGAACGGGGTGTCTATGACATCACATCACCTGAATCTCTGCACTGGGCTGGAATGTGTCAAGAACCGCGGTGTCTAATGAGATGAGATCACTGAATCTCTGACTGGGCTGGACATGTGTCCAAGAACACAGGGGCTAGATGACATAAACGAAATGAGGGATGAGACAGAGAGAATGTGTATGAAAATCAGTGTTAGAGAAAGAGAGGATGGAAGAGCAGTGTTAATGAGAGAGAGACCCGAGAGGGAGGAGGAGGGGTGGGGAAGGAAGTTCCTGAAGCAGCTAATAATTGGTAATTCTTTGTAATGCAATAAAGCTGATTTCTCGTATACTTATATCATGACAAGTATAACACTAAACGTGCCTTTGAAGACATCAGATTGCACAATATATATTTCATAACTGCCTCAAAAATATGAAACAAAAAAACAAATAAGAAATCAATGATCTGAAATAACAATAGACACCATGTATCCCAATTGAAAACCAGAAGGGTTGTATAAAAACTATTTTGCTCCCAAGGTTTGCTTGCTGTGTGACTGGCTCTTTCCAGTAAATCAGCACCAAATAATGTTTCCTCTTATATTTTACATTTGGTCAGAGAATACCAAAACCATCAGGTTTTTCACACTGGTTGATTCTTTGGGTATTTAACCTCTTTGAAAGCAATGAAATCATGGTTTGGGGAAAGGGGGAGGGGGGCAAAGCATGGCTGAGAGCTTACTGTGCCCACCTCAGGTTCAGAAGGTACCGGGTTGGATCTCAGCATAAGGCTGGGCATGTGTCCAAGAACCACAGTGTCTAATGACATCACATCACCTTGAATCTCTGCACTGGGCTGGGCATGTGTCCAAGAACCACAGTGTCTAATGACATCACATCATCCTGAATCTCTGCACTGGGCTGGGCATGTGTCCAAGAACCACAGTGTCTAATGACATCACATCATCCTGA
This sequence comes from Cepaea nemoralis, assembly GCA_014155875.1. Lineage (NCBI taxonomy): Eukaryota > Metazoa > Mollusca > Gastropoda > Stylommatophora > Helicidae > Cepaea > Cepaea nemoralis. The sequence continues at coordinate 216,530 of JACEFZ010005426.1, forward strand.
ATCTCTGCACTGGGCTGGACATGAGTCCAAGAACCGCGGTGTCTAATGACATCACATCACCCTGAATCTCTGCACTGGGCTGGGCATGTGTCCAAGAACCACAGTGTCTAATGACATCACATCATCCTGAATCTCTGCACTGGGCTGGGCATGTGTCCAAGAACCACAGTGTCTAATGACATCACATCACCCTGAATCTCTGCACTGGGCTGGGCATGTGTCCAAGAACCACAGTGTCTAATGACATCACATCATCCTGAATCTCTGCACTGGGCTGGACATGAGTCCAAGAACCGGGTGTCTAATGATATCCATGTCACCTTGAATCTCTTGGGTAATGAGATCAGATACATAGCCCTCTCAGATAATGGACAAAGGCAGGTGGTATCGTGTGATTGTCAATAAAATCCCATGGCAGTTGGACATTGCAAAGAGCAGGATGTCAACCTACCCACCACTGGTAGATAGAGGCCATGACCTTGGAGAGAATCTGCCTACAGGAAGGAAACCTGACACAAATACACGCTGAAGGTGGACACACTGACCTTTGAGGTGCATAACTAGAAGTGGGGCTCTTCTCTTGACAGAGGAATGAAGAAGAACAATCATGATGTTTCATGCTGTTATTCCTGCCCCAAGCCCCTTTTATTGCTAGTCTGAAAGAGTTCACCAGGACATAAGAAAGGACAAAACATTAATGTTTCAGAATAGGGATTTCAAGGAAACTGTAACAAGAAACCAGTCCATACAATAACCAAGACAGAACCAGCAAATTACACTTTAAGATTAACACAAAGTGACTGATTCGACTAGAAGTCTTTCAATTAACTAACAGCTGGAAAGTAGTAACACTTCCAGAATACCCTAAGAAGATGTAATACAGACAAAAAGTTGCTTTACCACTCTTTCTGGAACAATTTTAAAACAGGTCACCACTTAAAGCCGCAGAAAATACATTTTCAAGCTTCTCAAAGTAAGACTGTGTGTAGCAAAGAGCATGGGATACAATTTTAGCAATGGCTGGACAACAAAGTAAAATTAAATGTGCAAAGAAAACCTTTATAACAAAAATGAGAACAGAAAGTAGGATGTTCACAGTTTAAAACCTTTACACAGACCAACAAAAACTCACAATTAAGGATCAAATCTGAGCAGTGTATACATTTGATACATTTACTTTAAATACAAAAGCAGTTAATTGTAAAGTAAAAAAAAAATTGATTGTAAAGTCTGTATCTGTAAGAAAAATGCTGAGATATGGAAATCCAGAGAGGCTATTAAAGATCACTGATGCCTGAAAACCACAAATAAAACACAGCATGTGCAAACTTTTAAATGAGTGCCTAGAGTTGTTAGACAGGAATGCCAGGGTACATAAATAATGTTTCCATACATGCCGGGACCATGTAAAAAATAACAAAGAGAAATATAACACTGATCATATTCCTAAATTAGATGTGAAAACAATAAACTCAAACGCTATTTTCAACAAAAAAGTTGAGACAGACAGCATCCCATGGAGGAAAAGGAGACAATTTATAGAAGTTATACAGCTGAGGAGATCAAAGAAATAAAGATAGAATATGTAAAGCTGAACAAAATAGTCTAAAACAGAAATCAATGGAGATGAGAGATGTTTGACGCCCTTTGTTCCCTGAGGAACTTACAAATATATGATGATGATGATAAATATATTACATTCAGTTTACTATTTAAGCATGACTGATAAAAACTTACAGAGTCCCACTTAGCTCTGTCTCTTTCCTTCATAAAGTCTGCATATTCTTTAGCATCTCGACGATTACGAATAAAAATAATCAGACATATGATGAGTAGAGGAATCAATACTACCGCAGCAACAGTTCCACCAACAATTGCAGCAATAGGGGCTTCTTTTGGACACTCTGCAAAACAAACAAAAGGTGAGAAGTTGCCGTAGTCAATTAAAAACAGAAGAGTAATATTTGCTAACACTGAAAATATGTCAATACAGAAGCCATAAACAATATATTGCACGATTTCTTGCCTGGAATATTTGGCTGCATCTCGTCAGGTGTATGCTGCAGAGTTATATATCATGTGAAGTGAATACACAAATCATACTTTGGCTGAAATACTAAATACACAGTCACTGATATTGTTCCAATGTGAGGAATATTATCCCCATGGTAATCTAAGATTTAAAAGGAAGTCCTTCTGTCTGTATAGCAATGGCTGAAATCACCTAATTGATAATACTTAAATATATTTTAGCAATTGATTATTGTTCATCGAATACAGTATACAAAATGCATTTTGTTTATTAACTCTATGATTGCTAACAAGCAAATGTTCTGTGATGCTAACTGTAATGGGAGGCTCCATGGTGAAGTGGTCAAGCCGTTTGACTCAGGCTCCAAAGGTTGTGGGCTCGATTCTAGGCTGCGTCCTTCGGTTCACAAGTGAAATTTCTCGGACACTCCTGTGGGTCGTCGCTAGAGCTACGGAGTTCGTGCTTGGTGCGAAGCTTTCCACGCTGCGGAAAGAGACCGAGCCATATGGGATAAAACCCGGTACAATGAAGTCGACCCTGGTCAACTTTTAAGCGACTTTTTTTAAAAGTGACTGCACAGGAATTCCTGAAGACTGATTACTTGTCTTTTACATCAACACTGATATATGTTCAGTTACTCAATATGTTGTCTTCTAGTTCTACCTATGTAACTTGCTTGGCACTCACACAGGAATTGATAAATGCAGCTTGATCTGGTGTACAGAGACAATGGTTATTTCACTTAAAAATTACCTAAGGACAAGAGGGAGGTGATCGTGCGCCTGTATGACCAGGAGGAGAAGGCAGAGGAACAGATTGAGAACCCGTATGTGGAAAGAATGATATTGCGGGAGATCGGCAGGGGTTCTGGAAGAATCTCAAAACTGATAGGGAAGACCAGGAGAACTTTAAATAAGATATCGGTGGGAACAATTATTAGTATGACTCTTCGCTGGCAGTTGAACGAGGGGACGGAGCATGTATGGGAATGTCCTGAGTGCAGTGATGTCAGTTCTTAGCTCAACTCAACAACTCAGTTCACTTAAAATATTTTGTTAGCTAACTGAATTTGTAAAAAATGAAGTGAGTTCAATGGGGTTGTTGCTGCTGTTTTTTGTGAATCCTCTGGAAGATTTTGAGATAAGTCTGATGTATTGACATTCAGATCACCTGAGCACCCAAAAGGACTTGCATTTATCAGAGCAAGGATTGTGTTGAGACGTTCCTTATGTGTAGTCATCTTCATCTTCATCTTGTTCCTCTTGTACCTTGCGGTTTAAGGTGATGTATAAACAATGGGAGAATGCCTGTTTATGGGCTTCATGTATCAAGATTCCCATGGACTCTTCTATTCCCTCTGCCCATTATGATTAAACATAAGTACAAACACACATGACTATGTTGGCTACATATGAAAAATAACCAATCAAACATTGGGTCAAGCTGCCGGCAACTTGCCTTTAGTTTTCTGTGCCTTGATTAACACCTCATTCTTTGGGGTGTACTCATAGGTGAAGAAAAATGTGCATCCATCAACATCAATCCCATCACAGTGCCTGATGCCTTTACCCGCTGAAAACATGGAGAAAGGAAACTATCAACAATAAATCTTTAGAGTAACAAAGTAGAGTTTCTACATATATTCATATTTGTATTTCATGCTGACAATGACCAATGAAGAAACTGGAGGCAATGGAGATGTGGTTTTATGAGATAAATGTTGAGAATATTGTAGACACAGAAGATTGTATAGAATGTTGTAGACACAGAACAATGTTGAGAATATTGCAGACACAGAAGATTGTAGAGAATATTGGAGACACAGAAGATTGTAGAGAATCTTGTACACACATGAGATTGTTGAGAATACTGTAGACACAGAAGAATGCTGAAAATATTGTAGGCACAGAATAAAACAAATTCTAAAGTATTGAGAGCTGCAGATGTGACAAGCTCACTCAGTAAAACCACAAGGAAAAGATGAATGAAATGTATGGGGCACATTAACAGAGAGGGGGAGTAGAGAAATTAGCCTTATGAAGGAAAATACTAAGCAAGAAAAGACAAACGAACAAAATCAGAGAAAGATGTATGTGGGAAACTTAAACAGCTGTGCAACAAAGCAACATATAATAATGTCAGCAACATAAACTTCATCAAAATATGAGATAATAGAGAGGATTGGAGAGTCACAATTGCTGATATCTGCTCGTCCATGCACCGTAACAAGCAACTTTGTATAGTTTATTATACACAATCTGAATATAAGAATATGGTATGCTTATTCATTGCCTTAATTCTCTATGCTGAACTATGGGATCAAGAAACACTGATACACTTCAAGCGCTGATACATACTTTCTATGTTAATGGACCTTGTGGGCAATGTGGCAGAGCAGACTGATTTTCCCATACCCAAAGAGGCTGATTAGAGTGAGCAGAGAGTCCAGACCACATTCAACATGTAGAGGAAAAGACAGGTGGATGTGTAACCAGGCTGGAACTGAAACCACCCACCATTGAACTCTTCGATGGTGACTGAGTGACATGGAGTAGAGGTAGGAATGCCCTAAAAGCTATTGATTCTGAACCCAAAATATGTTCATGTTTATTCCACGGTGATTATTCCAGCCACATATTAACTTATAAGCCAAGCCATGAAGGTAAATGAAAGTTCTTTTTTTCTACTGCTGAAAGCACACTCACCATTGTGTTACTTTGGCCATAAGGGAAGCAAAGAAATGTAACCTGCAAGCACATCGTAGGAGGTGACAAAGGAGGATGCCATCATCAAAGACAGTGTCCTCAAGAAGAAAAGCATATCTTCTTCTTTCTCATTTCTATTTCAGGAGGCCAACATGGCCGAATGGATAAAAGCGGCCACTCTTAAACTTCCGGTGTGCTGATGCCGAGGTAGCGAATTCAAACCCTACACTGGTCAGCTGGACTAAATGAAATGTTGACGTCTCTTCCTTGACTTGGGCAATAAATAACATGTACCTCGGAAGTAGAGTGGATTCACCTGATGGCGAGGGACACTGGTAATAGGGAAAGCGAATCCACACGCAAAAATCAGTCCCGTGCACTTCCCAGTAGTGGCCAGTAGCAGCACATGTTTGGATTATGCTTGAGTTCAAAGCCAGCAAACACATAAACAAAATTGCTATTTCAAGGGCAGTGCATCACACCCAGTTGTGCACTTACACACCTAGTTGTGCACTTACACACCTAGTTGTGCACTTACACACCTAGTTGTGCACTTACACACCCAGTTGTGCACTTACACACCTAGTTGTGCACTTACACACCTAGTTGTGCACTTACACACCTAGTTGTGCACTTACACACCTAGCTGTGCACTTACACCTAGTTGTGCACCTTAAAGGTCAGTGTGTCTGACTTCAGCACGAATCTGTGTAAAATTTACTTCCTCTAGACAAATTCCAACCTAAATAATAAGCTCTATCTACCTGTAGGTAGGGCTTCCTTTTTTAAACAAGGCAGCATCTTTAACAGCCTACTCTATGCAATTTCCAATGCCTTAGGAATGTTAATGGCAACAACATGCAAATTGGACCTCCTGTTTTTTTTTACCCTTATCCGAGAAGACAAGGTATCTGATCTCACTACCCAAGAGATACTGTGGTTCTTGGATACACTCCCAGCCCTGTGCTGAGATGGAACCAAGAGATCACGGGGACTAGTGATACCATTAGATACTGTGGTTCTTGGACACACTCCCAGCTCTGTGCTGAGATGGAACCAAGAGATCAGGGGGAATAATGATACCATTAGATACCATGGTTCTTGGACACACTCCCAGCCCTGGGCTTTGATGGAACCAAGAGATCAGGGGGACTAGTAATACCATTAGATACTGTGGTTCTTGGACACACTCCCAGCCCTGGGCTTTGATGGAACCAAGAGATCAGGGGGACTAGTAATACCATTAGATACCATGGTTCTTGGATACACTCCCAGCCCTGGGCTTTGATGGAACCAAGAGATCAGGGGGACTAATGATACCATTAGATACCATGGTTCTTGGACACACTTTCCAGCTCTGTGCTGAGATGGAACCAAGAGATCAGGGGGACTAATGATACCATTAGATACTGTGGTTCTTGGACACACTCCCAGCCCTGGGCTGAGATGGAACCAAGAGATCAGGGGGACTAATGATACCATTAGATACTGTGGTTCTTGGATACACTCCCAGCTCTGTGCTGAGATGGAACCAAGAGATCAGGGGGACTAATGATACCATTAGATACTGTGGTTCTTGGACACACTCCCAGCTCTGTGCTGAGATGGAACCAAGGGATCAGGGGGACTAGTCGATACCATTAGATACCATGGTTCTTGGATACACTCCCAGCCCTAGGCTTTGATGGAACCAAGGGATCAGGGGGACTAGTAATACCATTGGATACCATGGTTCTTGGATACACTCCCAGCCCTGTGCTGAGATGGAACCAAGAGATCAGGGGGACTAGTGATACCATTAAATACCATGGTTCTTGGACACACTCCCAGCCCTGGGCTTTGATGGAACCAAGAGATCAGGGGGACTAGTGATACCATTAGATGCCATGGTTCTTGGATACACTCCCAGCCCTGGGCTTTGATGGAACCAAGGGATCAGGGGGACTAGTAATACCATTAGATACCATGGTTCTTGGATACACTCCCAGCCCTGTGCTGAGATGGAACCAAGAGATCAGGGGGACTAATGATCATTAGATACTGTGGTTCTTGGACACACTCCCAGCCCTGGGCTTTGATGGAACCAAGAGATCAGGGGGACTAGAGATACCATTAGATACTGTGGTTCTTATACACACTCCCAGCTCTGTGTTGAGATGAACACAGTTACTACTGAGCCTGAGGTTGACACCACAACCTCTCAGCCATTGAAAAAAGCAAGCTGAAAGCTTCTGTGACAAATGTCATCTTTCATTTGTTGAATGAAAGCAATGACGTATGAACTAGCCGCTTCATTTTTAACCATACACATGTACACATCAATTAGAAGATTTTGTTATTGCTTCACTGAACAATTTCTCAAATTTAAATCTCTACCCATACATGTGAACATGATCAGTTAAGTTTGTTTTTACTTTATTGAAAAACTAATTGCTCCATCTCTACTGTACACATCAATTAGACATTTTTGTTTACTTCAATGAACAATCTCTCAAAACGTCAACCGTTTCTTTCCCTGGTGCCTTAACTTTCTCAGTCACACAGGCATCATAAACTTCTCCAATAAGTATTAGTGGCCCTATTAGTGGTTATTCACAATTGTCTTGAGAGAGTTATGATAGTGCAGTGACCAGCACGCTTGCCATCTGGACATGGTCATGTTTTTGATTCAAGTCAGAAAGCTTTTGTAAAATTGACCTGTGCATCCAGGTTGACCCAGTCTAAATTTGGTACCAGGAAATGTTTTGATAAGCAAAGGTGGCTGATTGGTCTATAAAACAAGCAGCTAGCACCGTATATCCAACACACATCAAGGCAGAGAAAAAGGTCTTTGACTTTACTTACAATTGTCTTGGAACTTTACTTTTTCACAGGTGTTCTATAGACTGCTATTTCTTAATTCTGCTGTTTTGTCCTATTAACAATGTTTACTTGTGTCCTTCTATGTTCTGAATGACTGTTAAGATTGTACAAATGATTAGCAATACTTATTAAACAACATATTTGCCTTGTATAAAATGAGTCCTTTCTGAGATGAGTATCAAACTCGATATACTTCTTAAAAAATTAAGAAAGTTTCTTTAGTTTTAGAATTTGTTCACTACATCTGTATTTACTATTAAGAAAATGTGATCAAAATGACAAATATCACAACATTACAAAGGTAACACCTCTGAACATATTTTGTTTGCCCATCAGCCACTGGTGACTGCACAAATCTATGATGTTTTCACATTCAAGCATGGTTAATGTTTACTCACAATCAAGCGTGTCGACAACATCTATAATCAACTTGTTGCAGTCTGTGTCGCACTCCTCTTTGTTGTACTTTCCAGTGCCATGAGCTTTACACTGAGTACAGTCAATATACTCACTGCACTGAGGGGAGCAGGTCTGTGAAGGGAGAATTTCATTTCTAGCTGAAACCTTATTTGTCTTGCAACTGACATTCAGTTAAACAGTCATAAAGTTAGCACTATAGTCACTGTATGGACAAAATAATTGTGGAAGGAGGCACACTAGGTAAGTGAAGAAGAGAAAGAGCACATTTAATGTACACAGCTCATGATGATAGTGAAATCCAACCAGGTGGCCTAAGCCCTAGCGCTACGCTATCTGGTGGGATTTCACTATCATCATGAGCTGTGTACGTTAAGATGGATTTAAGATGTGATAGATAATTTACACATGACTGCAACAGATACAGGATATCAAGCTCATTATAGAGGGGAATGTGGAAAGACTTTTGGGATGAACTTCTGCACTGGACAAGCCATTGAATCATGATAAGTAATTAGTGTATCAGCTGGTTTGTGAGCTCTGATCACATTCATGCCTTACGGCATGAAACACGACTTTAGCGCTGGCCAGGAGAGAAGTGTCTCTCCTAAACGGGTCAGACCTGTCGAGACTCAGTGCCAATGGTAGTGTTCACCCTGCTGCCATTCTGTAGAGATTTTAGATATACCTTTTTAGTGTTGAGGTAGCAAGTGTGATAGTTCTTGAGTTTTTAAGAAAAGATGTCATGATCAGGTGTACTTGTGTAAAAGGCCAGAGGTGAATTAAAAATATCAAAGGAATCAATCTTATGTTATATTTGGACTTTGTGAGAAGTTGTGATATTGAATGGGAAGGTAAGTTTAATATAATATTGTGGTTCAGTCCACTCGGACCAATGTACAGCCTGGTCAGCAATCAGTCAGACTGTAATCCAGACAATGTGAGGAATCACATCCTAATACAACTATTGGTGTTGTGACTAACAGCATTGGAACAGTCTAACTAGCCAGTCATAACAATCCTAACTTGTGTCCTGCCAACATGAACAGAAATGAGCCATACCAAGATAAGGACACACCTATTAAATCTAGAGTGAACCAGTTAGAACTAATGCACATAGATATTTACTCCATGGGCTAGTCCAGCACAGAGAACTACAGCAATGAGCAAATGTAGTATTAGCCCACAATTCTACACAAAACACAAGTAACAACACATGTCATAAATGTAACACTTTCTTATTCAGGGCTCAGCTCATTAAGTAAGATTTGTGAGTTTCATCCTGAATCTGTGAGTTTCCTCCAAACTCCATTATGCTGTTGTGTTCTGATCTGAGGTTTTCATTTTCTCTCCTCCAATTTGTCCTCATAGATTGCTTTAGTAGTGTTGCCACAGTAAAAAAGAAAATGAAGCAACCAGAAGGCATTGTTAATTTAGATAGCACAGTATGGACATGATAACCACAGACAACACAGTACAGAAATGTTAACCACAGACAGCACAGTACTGAAATGTTAACCACAGACAGCACAGTACTGAAATGTTAACCACAGACAGCACAGTGCAGAAATGTTAACCACAGACAGCACAGTACTGAAATGTTAACCACAGACAGCACAGTACTGAAATGTTAACCACAGACAGCACAGTACTGAAATGTTAACCACAGACAGCACAGTACAGAAATGTTAACCACAGACAGCACAGTACTGAAATGTTAACCACAGACAGCACAGTACTGAAATGTTAACCACAGACAGCACAGTACAGAAATGTTAACCACAGACAGCACAGTACTGAAATGTTAACCACAGACAGCACAGTACAGAAATGTTAACCACAGACAGCACAGTACAGAAATGTTAACCACAGACAGCACAGTACAGAATTGTTAGCCACAGAACTGATAACAATTCTGGAGGAAATTTAAATGTTCTAATATAGACTCGACTACAATAAAATTTACAGAAAATGATACTGCAATCTGACACTTACTGGACAGTCCTCACAGGTAGGTCCGACCATGCTGCTGTTTTGATTACAGATGCACCTTCCACACTGACATTTACCGAAGTCATTACAGATTTTCTGGGAATAGATATTTCATACTAATTAATGAGTTTTGTTTCACTTTAAAGATAAAAATCATCCGGTATACAAATATACATTTTCTGGGATTAGATAATTTCATGTTAATTAATTAAATGAGGCAGCGAGGTGTGACGAGGGGATCTGGCCGACGCTCGATGCTCAGAGGAAAGGCGATACGGACATATAATCAGATTGCTACTGGAACTATTAGTGTTAGAACTCTTCGCTGGCTGCTGAGGATGGGAACGGAGCGCTTATGGGAATGCCCTGAATGCTGTAATGTCGGTTCCTAAATCAATCAATCAATGTTAATTAATTAGACTTTTATAACTTCAAGATAAAAACTGTCCATAGTCTATAAACATACATTTTCTAGGAATAGATCCTCTAAAAGTACTGGAGAGTTTTGGTCATAGACCAGAACTTTAGGAAGGGGAAATCCCAACTGCACCTCCACGTGGTAGAGGATGGAAACACACCACGGTGTGGCTAACACAGCTCTGGGGACCGAGTATCCACTGGAATAAGTGAACAACTCTGCAGCTAAGCAGAGAAGGGCCTGTCACTTGTCCTGACAGTCAGAAATGGCTGCCAAAGACAAGGTTAAAAGACCACCATGCGAATGTGGAAGGCAAGGGGAAACCACCACATTATCCTCCCAAGACTTCATGGCAAAACACATTTCAGAGTTAGTGAACAATGTTAATGGCTGTCTTAGGACATCCTCGTCTGGTAGGGACAGTCATGAGCCACAGGTGACACTAGACCGTCATCCAGCTACTGATGGAAAAACTACATCTATAACTAAACTAAATAAATTTAGAGTAGGAACATGGAATGTTAGGACATTAAATGAGCTAGGAAAGTTAAACAATGTTCTAAGAGAAATGGAAAACATGAAAATGAATATACTAGGCACAAATGAGATGAGATGGAAGGGATCTGGCAAAATTATAACCGACAAACACACAATAATTTATTCTGGAGGGGACACACATGAAAAAGGTGTAGGAATAATATTTGATGAAAAAACAACCAAATCTATGAATGGATACTTATGTATTTCAGACAGAGTTATAATGGTCAAAATCAAAGACAAACCAATAGATATAAATATTATACAAGTATATGCACCAACAACAAGCAGTAGTGATGAAGAAATACAAAACTTTTACGACGAACTAGAAACGGCGATAGCTCAAATTGGGTCACAAGAAATAAAAATAACACTGGGAGATTTTAATGCAAAAGTAGGAAAGGGAAAAATAGAGGATATAGTGGAGAATAACGGATTAGGTACAGGAAATGAAAGAGGAGAGAAGCTAACAGAATGGGCAAATATTAATGATATGATAACTGGAAACACATGGTTTAAACACAATAAAAGAAGACTATACACTGGAAAAGCCCTGATATGAAAATACGCAACCAAATTGACTATATAATTATTAATATAAGATTTAGAAATGCATTAATTAATGTAAAGACAATGCCTGGTGCTGGCTGTAATAGTGATCATGTACCACTATGTGGATAAATAAAAGTAAGATTAAAGAGAGGGGAAAAATGGTTAAGAGCTTGAGACTTAATAAAGAGGTTCTGAAAGTAGATAAAGAAATTCAAGAACAATACAGAGTGACTGAAAAATAGGTACAATGTAATAGCTAAAATACAGAGTATAAATGAAAAATGGGAAATGTTAAGGGACTCCATTCATCAAACTAGCAAAGAAATATTACCGGAGAGAAGCCAAAGAGCTAAGAAACAAATGGATGAATGAAGAAATCTTAATGCTGATGGACAAAAGGAAACGAATAAAAATGACAAACAAGAGTATGCTAAGATAAATACAGAAATAAGAGATACATGTGTGAAGGCAAAAGAAAGTTGGTTAAACGAGCAGTGCAAAAAAATTGAATTAATTGCCATTAAAGATACAAAAAATATGCATAGACAAATCAGTGAGCTCACAGGAAGAAAAATAAGAATAAATACAGGGTGTTTGAAATCAAAAACAGGAAAGATATTATTGGAGGAAGGTGCTATAATGAAGAGGTGGAATGAGTATATAAGAGAATTATATAATGGAGAAAGGGAAGAATTAACAGAAGAAGAACTTAGAAGGCCCACCTATTCTAAAAGTAGAAGTCGCTGAACGCTATGAAACATATGAAGAAAGGAAAAACAGCTGGGACCAGATGAAATCACAATATAAGAATTAGAAGTATTGGGAGAATTTGGAGTAGATATAATAACCAAAATGCTAATGATATTTACAGCAGTGGATATTTACCCAGTGATATGCTGAAATCTGTATTTATAGCTATACCAAAAAGACCAGGAGCAATTGAATGTGAAGATTTTCGTACAATTAACCTCATAAACCATATCACTAAGCTTCTACTCAGAATCATAATGAGAAGAACCAGAAAGAAAATAAAAATGGAAATTAGTGAAGAACAGTATGGATTTGTGGAGGGAAAGGGCACAAACAATGCAATATATACATTACGGACACTAATAGAAAGGTCAATAGAGAAACAGAAAGACATATATTTGTGCTTCATAGATTATACTAAGGCATTTGATAAAGTAAAACATGATGAACTGATTAAAATGTTGGAAGATATCAACATTGATGGGAAAGATTTAAGAATAATAAAGAATATTTACTGGAACCAAGTAGCAGCAATTAAAATGGGAAATAAAGAGGGTAGCTACGAACAGATAAAGCTAGGAGTACGACAGGGGTGTGTCTTGTCACCAGATCTCTTCTCCCTATATAGCGAAGTAATAATGAGAGAGATCAAAGAGACGCCAGGAATACTAGTTGGAGGTTATAATATAAATAATATACGCTATGCAGATGACACAGTATTGGTGGCAGATAATTCAACAGACCTACAACAATTGCTGGACATTGTAGTAACAGAGAGTGCTAGGAAAGGACTCTCCTTGAATATCAAGAAAACAGTAACAATGGTGATATCAAAGAAAATGGTGACACCAAAATGTGAAATAGAAGAGAAAATTCTTAACCAAGTGGATAATTTTAAATACCTAGGGGCATTTATAACATCAGATGGAAGATGTACAACAGAGATTAAGAGCAGAATAGGGCAAGCAAAAACCGCATTTCAGAAAATGAAAAGTATCTTATGCAATAAGTCACTGTCACTGAATGTAAGAAAGAGAGTGCTGAAATATTACGTAGAACCAGTTTTGCTGTATGGCAGTGAATCTTGGAATGTAAATGAACAAATTCAGAAGAAATTAGAAGCAATAGAGATGTGGTTCCTGAGACGAATGTTGCGAATTCCTTGGACTGCCAGAGTAACTAACAATGACTGCCTGAGACAGGCTAATGAAACTAGAACACTATATACAACAATAAGAAAGAGACAAACAGCTTTCTTTGGTCATGTGATGAGAAGAGGCATTGGAGAACATCGTGACAACTGGAAAGATCGAGGGGAAGAGAGGCAGAGGCAGACCAAGAGAAATGATGCTGGATGGATTGAGACGGTAGCACATGGAGGAATATCATCAGCAGAGTTGATCCAGAACACCAAAGACCGAGATCTGTGGCGAGCCATGAATGCCAACGCCAGCTGGCAAGGCACTTGATTATGATGATGATGATGATGATGATGAGATCATTTCATATTAATTACTAAGTCTATTATAACTTCAAAGAGAAAAATGATCCAAAGTTTAACATTACAGATTTTCTGGTAATTTCAGCCACTATATGATGATTACTAATTCTGCCAATGAGAAGATTAATTTGCCATCTTTGATTTCTACTCATCTAAAAGAATTATGCTTTCAATGTTATTAGGAACCTTCTATTTTTAGATGCATTATAATTCTTCAATATTTTAGTAAAACTCCCAGTGAATTATGCTGGGTTTTCTTTATTCATCACACTGTCACATAATTTTGATAACTTGTGCTGGAGGGATGAGATAGGTATCAAAGAATTTTCCATCAGCTGTTGATCCAAAACACCTAATTCCATTTTTCCTGTCGAGATGAATGCAACGCCAGCTGGAAGGCCCACTTTAAAATTATGCTGAAATGTTGATGTGCTGATGAAAATTTCTTCAAATTAATACTGTCACAATGATAAACTTCAAAGGAAAAAGAATGTCCACATTTAAATTTACAATGGTAAATTGCAGCCACAATGGTTACTAATTCTGCCAATGGCAGAAATTTGCCAAAATCTTGAATGTCTACTCACTAAAGAATGCGCTTCAAGATGGGAACCTTCAAAATTTTTGGGAAGGGCTTAAAATAATTCTTCAAATAAATTTGTCACAATGCCCGGGAATGTGCGGGTCAAAATCAAAACTGTCAAAATAAATTTTGAATAACAATATGCGAATGTGCTGTCACAATGGTTAGAATGTGCTGTCACAATGGCAGAAGGTGCTATCAAAATGGCAGAATGTGCTGGTCACCAATGGCAGGAATGTGCCTGTCACAATGGCAATGTCAATAGGAGAATGTGCTGTCACAATGGTTATGAATGTGCTGTCACAATGGCAGTAATTGCTGTCACAATGGCAGAATGTGCTGTCACAATGGCAGAATGTGCTGTCACAATGGCAGAATGTGCTGTCACAATGGCAGAATGTGCTGTCACAATGGGAGAATGTGCTGTCACAATGGGAGAATGTGCTATCACAAAGGGAGAATGTGCTGTCACAATGGGAGAATGCGCTGTCACAATGGGAGAATGCGCTGTCACAATGGGAGAATGCGCTGTCACAATGGGAGAATGTGCTGTCACAATGGGAGAATGTGCTGTCACAATGGGAGAAAGTGCTGTCACAATGGGAGAATGTGCTATCACAATGGTAGAATGTGCTGTCACAATGGTAGAATGTGCTGTCACAATGGGAGAATGTGCTGTCACAATGGCAGAATGTGCTGTCACAATGGCAGAATGTGCTGTCACAATGGCAGAATGTGCTGTCACAATGGCAGTGTCACAATAGGAGAATGTGCTGTCACAATGGTAGAATGTGCTGTCACAATGGCAGAATGTGCTGTCACAATGGCAGAATGTGCTGTCACAATGGCAGAATGTGCTGTCACAATGGCAATGTCACAATAGGAGAATGTGCTGTCACAATGGTAGAATGTCCTGTCACAATGGGAGAATGTGCTGTCACAATGTGCTGTCACAATGGTAGAATGTGCTGTCACAATGGGAGAATGTGCTGTCACAATGGTAGAATGTGCTGTCACAATGGTAGAATGTGCTGTCACAATGGCAGAATGTGCTGTCACAATTGCAGAATGTGCTGTCACAATGGGAGAATGTGCTGTCACAATGGGAGAATGTGCTGTCACAATGGTAGAATGTGCTGTCACGATGGTAGAATGTGCTGTCACGATGGTAGAATGTGCTGTCACAATGGGAGAATGTGCTGTCACAATGGTAGAATGTGCTGTCACAATGGTAGCAAGTTTGAGTTTTTCTATTTTCTTATCATATAATGCCAGCTCTGTGGCGAAGAGCTTATGGAAACACAGCTGCGGACAATTTGGCAGCAGGCCGCCTTGCTTTGGTTTTTATAAAATGGTATGAGTGCCAGTCAATCAGAAAGCAATGGCAATCTACAGAATGTAAACTTGCTGAGAAATCACAAACAGCCAAAAAATGCTGGGGTTGACTGTGACATCCTGTAAAGGATATGCAAGTAATTTTCTTGCATATTTTGTTGCATCACATTTTAAATTTGCGATTTCCTTTGTGGATAACAAATGCTCCACAACTGAACAACATCAGTGTCTGTGAATTGTAAGTATTTCAACCAAAGTGTAAGTTATTTATTCACTTTGCACCTGACAAGATGCAGCAAAATAAGCCAGGCAATAAATTGTTCAAGCTATTGTGTGTGGCTTCTGTGCACATACTCGAACAGTCAACTACAACTCATGTCAAACTACCAAACGTTATGTGTTATGAAGGTAAAGACAGTAACAAGGCAAATATTGCGCTTGAGGAACACAGTATTAGGCTTTACCGTGACATATGATGTAAGATATGCATTACAAACAATTAAAATTGTTCTCCTTCTTGTCATGGTTCAATTCTCATAAGATATTCTGTTTCATTTTGTGAAAACGGGATGCAGAGGTGTTTCCAAGGCACCAAGGGCCGGGTTATATACTGGCCAAGACCTATTGACGAGTCCTCGTCGAGCGTCCTGGGCAACAGGTCCCTTCGGGGTCCTGGCTAAAGTCAGTAGAATCGCCGATTACTCCGAAGTCGGAGAGTGTCTGCCTGTACGGCGAGGAACCACCAGTCTGCACACCAATAAGCCAGACATGAGACATCGGATACTCGCGCAAACCTCAGGTCCTGTATGACATCACGCTGATGTTGGACAACAGGATGCCTTCATCCGACATACAGGACTTCGCGTTGGAGCTCAAGCCAAGCGAACACAAGCAAGCAAGCATTTTGTGATGACCTTTGTAATATTTATTTCATTTGGCTATTAACTCAACTGCTACCATTCATCCTTCAGGAATTCAATTCTATGATTGTCTATGTGAACAATATCTAGCCAACATCATCATCATGTGCCGTGTCAATAAGCACAGGCAGTCACTGTTTCACCATCTCACACGATCACCAGAGTCATGGATCAATTCTGGGTTTTTGTCCCGACCATGCCATATGGTCAAGCCATCCGGGTATTTACTTCTCTGCCTTCCCTTTAATTTTGCCAGTTGTCACAAAGTTCTCTGTGATCTATTCTTGGTGCACATCCAGCTAACATCACCAAGTTCTCTGTGATCTATTCTTGATGTGCATTCAGATAACAACACAAGTAAATGCCTGTGCGAGGACTCGTACCTTATCGGAGGACAGGCAAGTATCAGTGTCTGTGGTGCACTCACAGTCATCGCCGGTCCAGCCATGGAAGCAGCTACACTTGCCACATTTACACATGCCTCTGTCAGAGCCTGCATCCAATAAGGAAATCCCACATACACAGTTAGATACACAATATAGGCCACAATGATTTTACTTATATTTCTGTATATCTGAAACTCTACTAATCTGATCATGAGTGAAAAGTAAATGAAATAAAATAGAAACAACCTGCCTGCATACCTTGAAGTATATTGGGTTTATGCAAAAAAAAAGAAAAAGTGACATGTTTTAAGGTGTATGAGGTGTATTTTCACTTTGCTACCACAGCTAGTTAGTTAGTTAGTCGACAGATCATCCTCATTGCACATCGGACCATTCAGTCCATAAGTGCTCGGATCCCCTCCTCAGCAAATCCCGCAGCGTGTAGCGGCTAACGACGCCAGTTCTGTGTTGGTTTATCAATCTTCTTTGGCTTCCTGCGTAGTGTTCTTGTTTGGCCACCCCTCTTTTAATTTGCTGCTCTCGCAGTCTGGCCATTGTTGTAGATTCACAGTCATCACTTGGTTCTTGCAAAAGTCTCACTTCTCGTAGAGCATTCAGAATGTCAGCCTGGTCCATGGCGCGTCCGCCCTCCACAGTAGCCTCACCTGCGAGCTTGTCAGCCCGCTCATTTCCTTGTACTCCCGCATGACCTGGCACGAAGATGAAACTAATCTTTGCCAGCCGAGACCGCTCCAGAGGCAGCAACCATTCTCTTCAGATCGACCCCTCCTCTATCCTCTTGATCATGTTCATTGAGTCGCTAAGGAAACAAGCCCTAGTGAATGTCTGTGTCTCGAGCCATGTTATTGCTTTACTTACTGCCATGACTTCCATGGTCAGGCTACTTGTGGTTTCAGTGAAAGCACCAGAGTCCTCCTTCACAATTCTCCCTCCGGCCCGAGCTGTAAAGGCCCATGAGCTTCTCACATGTCGGACGACCGACCCATCTGTGTAGATGACCGCGTCACTGTCTAGCAAATTCTCGAAAATCAACGCTTGTACTTCAGCCTCCACAGCAGCCGGATTTTCTTGTCTGCATTTTCTATCTAGTTGGATGCAAACTGAAAAGATTGTGCAGAAGTCTGTTGGCACTTGCACCCACTCCTCGCCAGGTTCTAAGTCCTCAAGTGAACACACCTGTTGAAGAATGTCTTCGGCTTGACACATCCACGACCGTCCTCTTTTTAACCTGCTGCCCTTCACCTTCCTAATTTCACTATGCAGTGGATGCTGTGTGTTTGCGTTAATTCTGAGGTAGGCGCGTGCCCTGCAAACTTGCATTCTCTCTTCAGTGGTTGGAAAATCAAGAAGGTAGCGCATCGCCCTGCATGCTGTATCTCTTGTACATCCAAGAATAATGCGCATAGCTTCATTCTGTATCCTTTCCATCCTTTCTATCTGCTTATGGCTGAGAGTCAGGATTGCCATTGCATACTCCAAAACAGACATGACCAGCCCCTCGTACAGAAGACATAGATGGCGCTGCTCACAGTTTGCTGCCGCCATCACCCGCATCGCTGCCAAGCCCCGCTTGGCCTTTGTTATCACCTGGTCTATGTGCACATTATAAGCAAGGCTTCGATCAAACCGTATCCCCAGGTAATTCATTGCCTGCGTTCTTTCCACCGTCTCTGAACACAGCATTACAGTTGGTGTTGGATTGTTGACAATATGATTATTCAACGAGAACCAAGTCACTGTTGCCTTTGTTGGGTTGACCATTGCCCCAGCTTCATCACACCAAGTACTTATGCGATTGAGTTCGGTTTGTAGTTCCACAGCAACCTCCTCTCTATCCTTACCCTGACGATACACTAAAACATCATCGGCATATGACAATGTCCTGCCAGGTCCAGTGATCTGCTCACTGGTGATTCTCACTGTGTAGGCGTTGAACAGTACCGGAGATAATGGTGATCCCTGTGGTAGGCCAGGATATATTGTTGTTGGTTCCGAAGTCCAACTGCCACATCTAAAAACTACTTTCCGTTGGAAGAGGGCTGCAGCGATCCAACTAAGGAGGAATGGACTTACGTTTAGTTCAAGAAGCTGAAACATACAAGGTATATATATATTTCTTCTTCCTCTTATGCTGCTCAACTCAAAATGGACCACAGGCCCTCAACCAACTACCCTCAAGAGCTACCACAGCTCTTGTGTGAAAGGTGTTATGGATGAAATTACAAGGTTGGATTAATGATAAGAAAGATAAAAGATGTAGATAAAACAAAAAAATTGGGGGAACCAAATTCTGATTGTAGAAAATAAAAAAAATAAAAACTTATCTTTTTGTTCCAAGCAGCACACCAGTTGTGAGCTATTCCTGATGTGCATTAATCAAACATTTCATGTGTGATTGAATATCTTGTGTTTAACCGGAGTATACTAAAGAAATCTGGTAATATATTTGTTTACAAGGTATATATATATTTCTTCTTCCTCTTATGCTGCTCAACTCACAATGAACCACAGGCCCTCAACCAACTAATGCCAGGCTTTTTGTAGATTTGTTCATGATTGGTTGGTTTTTGCTGATCAAGTTTCCTACAGGATGAGATAACCAGCCTCACACCAACCCTCCTTCACAGTCTCTTATGACATGAATGGTAGGTTAGTGTTACTATTATTGACTTCTTCCTCTACAAACATCAATAATACATGGTCGGTGTGTCTAATTCACTGTGACAAACCACAAGCTAAAAATATACGTGATATTTTCAAGTATATGGTAAAGATATATATATTATAACAGAATGTCCTACACCTCTATTACAACTGCTAAACTCCCCTGTGTGCCCCTAGACCAGTGGTTCTCAACGGGGCGGTGGGTGGTGTTTAGGGTGGAAATACGAAAAGGGGGGGGGGGGGATGACATTCTGAAAATACGGTGAAAGGGGGCATGTGCCAAAAAAGTTTGAGAACCACTGCGCTAGACCAGAACAGCCAACCAGCGCTTTCTAAAAAAAGGCACAGAGTTGCCAAGAGGAGTTAACTAAGGAGAATAGTTAAGCAACAAGAGTAACCTTAAAAAAGTCACTTAAAAGTCGACAGGGTCGACTTCATTGCACCGGGTTTTCATCCCATATGGCTCAGTCTCTTTCTGCAGCGAACTGCCAAAAGCAGTGCAAAAAGCACAAACTCCGTAGCTCCAGCGATGACCCTCGTCTCGAAAAAATTCACTCATGAACCGAATGACGCGGCCTGGAATCAAACCAACAACCTTCAGAGCCTGAGTCAGACGGCTTAACCACTTCGCCATGGAGACTCCCGAACAAGAGTAACCTTAAATGCTAATAATAAAATACAAATATTCTCTTTGTATGTAATATTATCATAGATGTTTCTATTTACCTCCACACAATCCATTTGATCCCTCAGGACAACTGTAATCATTACATTGACAGTAATCACCACTGTACTTCTGTGCAGAGTTTGCATTCAATGGGAAGCAGTTGCACACACCACATATGCACTCTCCTTTACCCGAGCATGTTAATGTCTCATTTTTGCTGTGGAGATAATAAAACTTTTTACTGTGTGTGTGAGTAGAGATAAGCCATGACTGTCCATAAGTCATGGTTAACCATCTCATATAATCACCAGAGTTTTGAATCAGGTCTGTGTTCTCAATTATGCCGTATGGCCAAGCCATTCACACATTTATCTCTCTACTTTCCCCTTGCTTTTCCCCCCATCAATTTTGCCAGTTGTCAATGAGTTTTCTAATTTATTTCTCCTTATAACATGACCCAAAATCTTGACTGTCTACATCTAAATTCTCTAATCAATTTACGATTTTCATTTGTTTCTTGCAGAAATGTCATCTTCATTTTTCTGTCCATCCATGGTATTCTCTGCATTTTCCTCAAAAACCTATTTCCACTGCCATTAGATGTTTCTCAACTTGTCTGCTTATTTCCATGTTTCACATCCATATAACAGTATAGGTTCTATATATCACTTCGACACTCTTTTCTCCCCACTGTAATTAAAAGTTTTTTAATGGTATAAAACACTGGGTACAACTTAAAGTATATAAACAAGTGGTTACAGCATGTAAACTATTAATTATTTCAGATAATAGAGGGCATTTCAATACAGTTAGAAGTGTCTTATCATTCAGCATTTTCATTATAACAATTTGGAAGATATATTTAATATTTACATGTTTGAACAAATCTACCATTTACTACATGAAATAAAGAAAAACACACATCATCAACATCAAGTGCCCTGGCATAGGAATTCATGACTCTCCACAGATCTCGGTCTTTTGTGTTATGGATCAGTTTTGGTGATGATATCCCTCCATGCCACCATCTCAGTCCATTCAGCATCATTTCTCTTGGTCTGCCTCTCTTCCCCTTGATCTTTCCAGTTGTCACTATGTTCTCCAATGCCTCTCTTCTCATCACATGACCAAAAATGGCCGTTTTGTCTCATTTCTATTGTTGTATATAATGTTGAAACGAGAAAAAGAGTGTTGAGGGGATACATAGAGCCTGTTCTTTTGTATGGATGTGAAACTTGGACAATGAGCAGTCAAGCTGAAAAGCATCTGATGGCTGCAGAAATGTGGTTTCTGAGGAAAATGCAAAGAATACCATGGACAGACAGAAAAACCAATGACCAAGTACTACAGGAGACAAATGAACATCGTAAACTGATTAGAGAAATTAGACGTAGACAGTCAAAATTTGTTGGACATGTTATGAGAAGAAATGGATTGGAGAACTTAGTGACAACTGGCAAGATCGAGGGGAACAGACCAAGAGGAAAATACCTGGATGGCTTGGCCACATGGCATGGACGAGACAGGAACACTGAGCTGATCCACGACACTGGTGATCGAGTGAAATGGCGAGTCATGACCGCCCACGCTTTCCGGCATGGCACATGATTGATTGATTGATATAATGTTGTTGTTTCATTAGCCCCTTTCAGGCAATTGTTAGTTACTCTGACAGTCCAAGGAATTCCAAACAAAATTGAATAATACAGGGTGTGCCAAAAGTAGGTACAAAAAGTAGGTATACAATACTGATCAAATCAAGGTATTTTAAATTGTATTTTATATTTCTGTTATGTTCTACTGAGTGTCTCAGTCTCACAGACAGGATCCAGAAATACTGTAAAGCTGACGGAGGGCATTTCAAGTGCCTGAGGTGGATACAACCCGATCAATACTGTATACCTACTTTTGGCCCACAATGTACACATTTTAGGCAAAACAAGAGATATTAGATGCCTTGAAAGTTTTCAACTCACTCCATTCTACACTGTTCTAAGGATTTCTCACTGGAAATCTGAAATTCATCACATTCACAATGGCGTCCATATCTGCCTGCGTCGCAGTTGCACATTCCACACTCAAAGGTTCCGTTACCATGTGTACATTTGTCACTCTTCACTTCCTGCAGAAATTGTATAAAATAAAACTTCTGTTAATGATTTTGCAGTTTTTAAATTTTGAAAAATTGCAATGTGTTCATGAAAATTAGTGAGTCTGATTGCTATTTATATACATAATATATTTCCAGACAGGTGTTTATATTCACTGTTTGTTATTCCTCTTTCTGTTACCTATACAATTTGATATAACCAGCTTCGATTGAACAGATTTTGATTTCACGTACAAATAATAATACATGACTTAATATTAGGTTTCATAAATTAAAAAAGAAAACAACAAAATTCCAAACCTTTAATGCTGCACTGTGAATATGTAATTTTACAATTGCCACGAACCATTTCACAAACACAAAAGAAGAATATTGAAGCTTCTAAACGTAAATATTACAGATAAATTCTCAGAAAATTGCGGATCAAGAAACACAAAAATTATGATATTCTACAAGCTCTTAACACCGAAGAAAACTGGCTCATAAACTGTATCACATCTTGGAAACTAAAATACCTTGGCCACATCAAGCATCTCAGAGCAGTCCATCAAAAACTACCTTCAATAATATTCCTGACATCACTCACCCTAAGTTATTTGTGCCCAGATTGGTGTCTGGTATAGTAAGGTTTGCCCAGGAAACAGTAATAATTGTGTCACCAGTAAATTTAAAACAACTGTGTAAATAGTCACTTTACATACTAT
The DNA here is from genome assembly GCA_014155875.1 of Cepaea nemoralis. Lineage (NCBI taxonomy): Eukaryota > Metazoa > Mollusca > Gastropoda > Stylommatophora > Helicidae > Cepaea > Cepaea nemoralis. The sequence continues at coordinate 239,686 of JACEFZ010005426.1, forward strand.
AAATGCAGGTCTGCATGGCCGGATAGATCATCATCATCATCATGTACCATGCCGGCTGGCATAGGCGTTCATGGCTCTCCACAGATCTCGGTCTTTGGTGTTCTGGATCAACTCTGCTGATGATATTCCTCCATGCCACCGTCTCAATCCATCCAGCATCATTTCTCTTGGTCTGCCTCTGCCTCTCTTCCCCTCGATCTTTCCAGTTGTCACGATGTTCTCCAATGCCTCTCTTCTCATCACATGACCAAAGAAAGCTGTTTGTCTCTTTCTTATTGTTGTATATAGTGTTCTAGTTTCATTAGCCTCTTTCAGGCAATCGTTGTTAGTTACTCTGGCAGTCCAAGGAATTCGCAACATTCGTCTTAAAAACCACATCTCTGTTGCTTCTAAGTTCTTCCTAATTTGTTCATTTACATTCCAAGATTCGCTGCCATACAGCAAAACTGGTTCTATATAGCATTTTAGCACTCTCTTTCTTACATTCATTGATAGTGACTTATTGCATAAGATACTCTTCATTTTCTGAAATGCGGCTTTTGCCTGCCCTATTCTGCTATTAATCTCTGTTGTACATCTTCCATCCGATGTTATAAGTGCCCCTAGGTATTTAAATTTATCCACTTGGTTGAGAATTTCCCCTTCTATTTCTATGTCACATTATGGTGTCCCCATTTTCTTTGATATCACCATTGTTACTGTTTTCTTGACATTCTGCTTCTGCGTTCATCCGGAGTTTTTTTTCCGGATGTGATTGCGTTGTGCCTGTTTACAGCAGAGCTGCGTTCTTGCGCCGTTAGGCCGACACATCCGACTTCTGCGGGCATTTGTTGACCGGGTTAACCTTCCCGGGTTCTTGATATTCAAGGAGAGTCCTTTCTGTGCACTCTCTGATACTACAATGTCCAATAATTGTTGTAGGTCTGTTGCATTATCCGCCACCAATACTGTGTCATCTGCATAGCGTATATTGTTTATATTATATCCTCCGATTAGTATTCCTGGCTTCTCTTTGATCTCTCTCATTATTACTTCGCTATATAGGGAGAAGAGATCGGGTGACAAGACACACCCCTGTCGTACTCCTAGCTTTATCTGTTCGTAACTACCCTCTTTATTTCCCATTTTAGTTGCTGCTACTTGGTTCCAGTATATATTCTTTATTATTCTTAAATCTTTCCCATCAATGTTGATATCTTCCAACATTTTAATCAGCTCATCATGTTTTGCTTTATCAAATGCCTTAGTATAATCTATGAAGCATAAATATATGTCCCTCTATTTCTCTATTGACCTTTCTTTTAGTGTTCGTAATATATATATTTGCATTGTTTGATACCCTTTCCTTCCATAAAACTGTACTGTTCTTCACTAATTTCCATTTTATTTTCTTTCTTGTTCTTCTCATTATAATTCTGAGTAGAAGCTTAGTGACATGGTTTATAAGGTTAATTGTACAAAAATCTTCACATTCAATTGCTCCTGGTCTCTTTGGTATTGCTATAAATACAGATTTTACCATATCGTTCGGTAAATATCCACTGTTGTAAATACCATTCAGCATTTTGGTTAATATATCTACCCCAAATTCTCCCAATACTTCTAATTCTTCTACTGTGATTTCATCTGGCCCAGCTGTTTTTCCTTTCTTCATATGTTTCATAACGTCAGCGATTTCTTCTTTTAAAATAGGTGGGCATTCTAAGTCACTTTCTTCTGTTAATTCTTCCCTTTCTCCATTATATAATTCTCTTATATACTCATTCCACCTCTTCCTCCAATAATATCTTTCCTGTTTTTGATTTCAAACACCCTGTATTTATTCTTATTTTTCTTCCTGTGAGCTCACTGATTTGTCTGTGCATACATTTTTGATCTTTATTGGAATTTAATTCAATTTGTTTGCATTGCTCGTTTAACCAACTTTCTTTTGCCTTCACACATTTATCTCTTATTTCTGTATTTATCTTAGCATACTCTTGTTTGTCATTTTTATTCTGTTTCCTTTTGTCCATCAGCATTAAGATTTCTTCATTCATCCATTTTTTTCTTAGCTTTTTGGCTTCTCTCCGGTAATATTTCATATATTTTATAGATAAGAACACATATTATTAAACATCCGGTGTGCTGATGCCAAGATAAGCGGTTCGACCCCTACACCAGACAGCTGGATTAAAATTTTGACTTGTCATCCTTGACGTGGGGACGTAAATTACAAGTACCTCTGAAGTCAGAGTGGGTTCGCCTGATGGCGAGGGGCACTGTTAATAGGGAAAGCTAACCCACATGCAAAATTCAGTCCATCACTACTATAAATAGTGTGTATGGACTACACTTGAGTTCAAAGCGAGTGAACGCCAAAAAAAAAATACTAGAAATGACATGAACAAACAAGGTTCACCTCTTGACCTGGGCCCTCACATTCACATTCACATTGAACTTTCAGTTTGACTTCCAGCCGTTCACTGAGTCCTACAGCATCCAGCATCACAGTTCTCTCCACAACACCAGTCTTGCCTACACATATATCACTTCTGGCAGTCAAGGTCACATCAAACTCCACCTGGCAATACAGACACAATAATGAAACAATTTCCCATAGGTATATAAATATGAAATGATTTCCCATAGGTATATAAATATGAAACAATTTCCAAAGGTATATAAATATGAAACAATTTCCAAAGGTATATAAATATGAAACAATTTTCCATAGGTATATAAATATGAAGCAATTTCCAAAGGTATATAAATATGAAACAATTTCCAAAGGTATATAAATATGAAACAATTTCCCAAAGGTATATAAATATGAAACAATTTCCAAAGGTATATAAATATGAAACAATTTCCAATTATACATAAATATGAAACAATTTCCCATAGGTATATAAATATGAAGCAATTTCCAAAGGTATATAAATATGAAACAATTTCCCATAGGTATATAAATATGAATGTCTTGGATCCATAAGCAGCAACACTGGGGACAGTTAGACTGGCCACAGAAATAGAGGTGAAACAATATCTAGAGCCTGTAGCACAACACCAGCAAACCAATGAAAGCACAATTGTGACATCTTTCCTGTGAGTCACGGATCACTTTGCAATCACTAAAAAAGAAAATCAAGGTAGCTGAATTGAAATGTCACAGAAAAATTGTAAGAATATCACGCACCAAGAAGAAGAAAAATACTGACTCAACAAGATCTGAACATGAAGTAAAGCTAGTTCATAAACAGCATCATGTCTCAGAAACTACAATATTTTGGCCATATTAAATGTCATTAAAAAAAAAAAGAACACTGATGACTCCTGGAAAAATAGGCAGGGGTTAACCAGCACAAAGGTGAAGATGGAACATTGAAGACACCTTGGGCATGAAAATGTATGAAGCATGGGTACAGACAAAGAATCAAGAATCTTTTCTATGGCTATAGGGTGTATTTTTAACGATTGTGCAGTGTTTGAAAATATTGCCGGCCCAAGTTTTGTATTCACCCTCTGTAAGGTTCGTGCAACATAATAGGTAAATACAAAACTTGGACCGGCAATATTTTCAAACATTGCAGTCACTGAAAATACACCGTGTACATTCTGTGAAAGACCTGATACCTGATTATGATATAACTATAAGAAAGAGACAGTGTTCTTTGGTTATATAATGAAAAGAATGGGCATTGTAGTTATGTGTTTCTGATAGGGAGAGATGAATGAGAGGATGAAGTTGACATGTTTGCAACCTGTGTCAGTGAAATGAAAAGCATTTACACCTTGCAACATTTGTTCTGGGAGACAGACAAAGCATCTGTGGATTTGCCCAGAATGTTATGATGTTCATCCTTGGACCTATCAATCAATCATTCAGTGATATAAATAATATGAGCTGTGCTGGCACAGTGATTAGCTTACCAACACAGTTGTCTCTGTTCAACCTCCACAAGTGGCTTCATTTTGTTATGGTTTTCAGAACGTGTATGGCTCTAGGGCCAATCTAGTTTCATGAAAAGGGTATGTGAAAAATGTCTGAATTTTCTAGAAAGTGGAAGAAAAGGTGGAGAGAAAGGAAATTATTATGTGAATGTTAAACACTCCACACGCCAGCAGCAATGGGACAATCTATTTTTAATAAAGATAATAGCCAGTTTTTGTTTGCTAACAGTTATTTTTGTCATAAAATAAGCACTACAGATTTCTCTGAGAAAGATCAGCGACAAGAAATGGAGCAGGTCATAATGTTGTAACTTAGTTTATGTAAGTCAAACACCCTTACACTTGAAAGTAATTATAACAAAAGTAGGGACGCAGAGGTGTTTCCAAGGCACCAGGGCCGGGTTATATATACTGGCCAAGACCTATTGACGCGTCCTTGTCGAGCGTCTTGGGCAACAGGTCCTTTCGGGGTCCTGGCTAAAGTCAGTAGGATCGCTCTGAAGTCAGAGAGTGTCTGCCTGTACGGCGAGGAACCACCAGTCTGCACACCAATAAGCCAGACATGGGACAACGGATACTCACGCAAACCTCAGGTCCTGTATGACATCACACTGATGCTGGACAACAGGATGCCTTCATCCGACATACAGGACTTCACGTTGGAGCTCAAGCCAACGAACACAAGCAAACATAACAAAAGTATATCACAAAATCAATAAAGCAGTATGGAAACTGCAGCATAGTGCCACCAACTAAATAATTTAAAAACGCATCAATGTGGCCAATATTTAAAATAACTGGGGAAGCTAACAAGATACACAAAGAAACTATGAAAATACAGAAGGACAACATTTTACGTTTATTATCAAGAAAAAACTGTGAAAATCAACTGTGACAGTCTGCCCCCTTTGCCTAAAAGTACCAAGTCAGAGGCTGTTGTTTGCGTTGTTGTTAGAATCCTGTTTGTGTGAGTAATTCACTCTCGTACAAACTGAAAAATTGAGAACTAATGATGAATTACATCCATCACAGTAGGCAAGCAACACATTAATTCCAAGCATGTTCAAGGGCTCTTAGAGTGGTGAGCACAAGACATGAGTGTTAATTGTTTGCCATCAATGAGTCACTCTTTCTGGCCAGGGTATGGCAGTGAACAAGAGGAAAGATTGGTTGCTGCTAGCTCTCTAGGCAGAAAGTTACCTTATGGGACCAGGTGAAGAGTGCAACTAAACAAAGTCTCCATATCTGGAGTGGCTGGTTTAGAAGGCAGGGGGGTAGAGGTTCTCAATGACACACAAAGCACACAGGGGAGGCCAGGCATACTTTTAATCAAACCGCTACTGGAACTATCAGCTTGGGAACTATTTAGTGGCTTTCAGGAGGGAGACGGAGCATGTGTAGAAATGAGTGTAGTGATGCCGATTCTGAAGCTGAAGATTAAAATATGCAACAAAGTACATGTATATAGTTAGCTTCTTCGAAAGCAATGCACTCGTGATGTTTCATAGTAGTTACTTCCTCCAGGAGCATCTGCTATGAAACCATCTGGGACCAGAAGAATTAAACAAGATGCCATGATGATGACAGATTTTTTCTTTCTAACCAGGGAATGTTACTAAGAACTATAGACATATTAAATAATAACATCTGTAAAACAATGTCTGATAACTTACAGAAGACTTGATTTCCAAGTTGTCACAAGCTGCTGTTTCTCTAATAACATCTCTGAAAGTGTAATTTTTACAAGCATTAGCAAAGATATGCCCTAAACTTCAATGTACATTAAATTTGTGAAAAGATCAAGATAAGAATTACATAGCATTAACGGCAGTCTACATTGAATTTGTGAAAAGATGAAGTTAATTATGTGAAGCAGTATATCCAACAGACAAAATAAATGATGAAACTACAGAACGCGTTCTTGCCAAGAACATCCACAACAGCCGAAAAATGCTGGTATTGACTGTAAAGTCCTGTTAGGGATATGCAACTTAAAAAAACGAAATATATTTTAACTAGAATTCTGACTAAAACACAAGAGTTGATATAATTCTGATTTCAGAGATTTGCTTCTGTCCATCTATCAACTTCTTTTTCTGTTTCACTTTGTCTCTTATTGAGCATAGCCCCTCAACCAACTCACATGAAGCCATCCTATCTGTTTGCTATCTCCTGTACTGTAGCCCCCTCCATGTCCTTCCCATGTTATTCATCTCTGTCTCTCACTCTCTCCTCCGTGTGTTGTTAGATCTCCCTCTATTTTGTTGGTCTTGTGGATTATATAGACAAAGGACTTTCTAGTTATACTATTCCATTACCAGGTTTCTCAATGTATATCTTAACCATAGTCAGCGTCTTTATGTCAATTCTTCATTCACTGGTAATTGTTTAGTTCTATTCATGAGCTCCACATTGGTATCCATTACCTATCCCAATACAAAAGATGGTGTGTTGTTAATATTTGTCATTAAGCAGTTTGGGAATTAATACTTTCCACCTTTAATACTTAGCACCTTTGGTAAGGATGACTCTCATGCCCTTTTCAGGACCCATCCCCCACTGGTCCAAGCCTGACACCCAGCTCACGCCTGTGGCTCCTAGTAGCTGTCAGCATGCGACAGCGGCCACCCCCGGGCAACAGCTGTGAGAGGCTGGCTAAACCAGGCGCGGGTAGCCGATTTGGTGTCAAACCAAGCGGTAACTAGGGTATGCCTACCCAGTATGTGAAGACAGGATCCGGCAGACTGCACGGAAGAAATCATTCCTGATTCAACAAGGCAAGACGGCGTTTACCTGCAAAGCGTTGTGGAACGTAATGAGCATGGCAAGGAACATAGAGCGCCCTGGTAATCCACTGCACCTGTATTCGTCTCCAGTCATCTTGACTTGTCTTGTCACTGGATTCAGATAGGACTGAGGTGAGAGAGTGAGGTCAACGAATTGCGCAACTTTTCCTCACTTTAATCCAATTCATCGCGCAAGTCATTCTTCATTCTTCCAACTTTCCATCTTGAGCCACATATCACTTGTATAGCCTTATGTTCGTGTAGATCGTATCAATCAAAACTGTTGGAATCCTCTAGCTATATATATAGCCAGAGATTCTTTGCTAGCCGGCACTAAGTCATAGCTGATTTGAGTACATTTTCACAAAATGTCAAAAACATTTTACTTGTTTTCCAAAACTTAATACATAATACAGATTACATAATCTGGTCAACTGCGGGAGCAACATGAAAAGATGCTGAGGGTAGTAAAATAGAACTCTGGGACTAGAACTGTAGATAGTTTAGTTGATAAACACTATTATCAGTGACGAGAGTTGATGCAATCTTCATTTGTTGTTAAGCAATGTGTGATTGTGCCATATATATAGTTTTTATTTAGATTTCACATAGTTGCTAGTGGCAGATAGTGTCTTGTTTACATTTTCTAGCAGCCAAATACATTTACAAACTAAACTAATGCTGTGTTTTACTATTCAATGATTTCCACCAATCAACAGTGCTTTGGTCCCCAACTTGCTAGATAAGAGGAGCATGCTTGTGTACAGTCCAATCACTTTTCACTTCCACAAATTAAAATATACTTTAAAATAAAGAAATATTTGGAAACTTGAAATAGTTGGATTGGTCTGTGATTATGAGACCAAAATGCAACCTACTGTGCTACGGATGCTGCTATTTTTTAACACGTTAATATTCACAAATAAAATATATTAATGCATATATCAGCTTATGGCAATATAATTCTCACTTAAATCTTTTATGAAAACATATTATTCAAAATATTTCAGGATAGTTGTATAGTAAATTTTTTTTCTAATTTTAATGAACAATTTCACATCCAAAAAGTGCGTTTATCTGGAAAGACACACAAAGTTCATACTATATAAAACTTATTCAAAAACATTATATAATCTATTAAAACAATAATTATAAAATCCTTTTGATTTGAAAGCATCAAAATAAAATGTCCAAAAATAACACGGAATCTAAAAACATGAGTTAATTCTTGTCACAATTTTCTACCAGAAATTATCATCATCATCGTCAATAAGTCCAAAGACTGACACTGAAGTCATCTGATCATGTCACTCCAATGGTGCCGACTTTCAGTAGTTAAAAATTTGTCTGTAAAAGAAATTCATGATCAAGCATGTCTTATGAATTTTATGCTCATCATCATCAAGTGCCTTGCTGGCTGGCGTAGGCATTCATGACTCTCCACAGGTCTCGGTCTTTGGTTTTCTGGATCAACTCTGCTGATGATATTCCTCCATGCAACCGTCTCAATCCATCCAGCATCATTTCCCTTGCTCGGTCTCTGCCTCTCTTCCCCTCAATCTTTCCAGTTGTCACAATGTTCTCCAATACCTCTCTTCTCATCACATGACCAAATAAAGCTGCTTGCCTCTTTCTTATCTATATATATAAAACAAAGTGTATGTATGTAAATATGTATGTCCTTTATTTTTTCGCTAACGGCCCATCCGATTGAGATGAAATTTTCTACACGTCTTCCTTTCATTCCAGAGCTGCCAACTGTGATATTTTTTTAGTGTGAAATCGCCTGCTTACTCAGTATTATTTCATTTTTCATTAAAATTTATATATAGCGAAGGGACTTAACTCTAGAAAAAGTTATTTCAAGGGGCATAACTTTTAATAACATTGTTGTATAACTTATAGTCATATTGTTGTATCGTTTTCAAAGATTTATAAACTCTTTGTCTATAGTTATGTACCGGCATATGAGTTATAATAAATAATGATACAATCTTTAAGGCATTTTCAAAGTTTACATAAAAATAATGCATAATGCATAACATTGTAACTCATCTTTCTATACTTAAGAAGTTATCTAAAAGATGTTGAACAATATCATCGCATCTTTAGTGTTTTCCGCCATCATATCGGCACGATTCGCTTGACAGCACTTCTCAGCGCTATCAAGCCAAGACGCCTTACACATTTCAAGCAGCCTGATACGGGGGGAAAATGGCACGTCGTAATAGCACAAAGAAACAAGCAGCTTCCAAGATGCATAGTGAGAAAACCGACCAGACTATCAAGAAGACGAACCTGCCTTTGGAGAGTCTGCATGCAAGCTGTAATAAAGTATCTGAACCTACAGTCAATGAAACTACCAATAAGAAGAGCGACGACTACCCACAGACGAACACAAAAACTTGTGAGAGGAAGGAGGACCAAGACACCAGAATCAGAAACACTGATTCAAACACAGTCAGATGGGTGGTCAAGCGGCTAAAAATGGAGCTTACTGATCAACAAATACAGAAGCAGCTGCAGGAAGAAAATCTTCACGTCAACATTTTGAAGGCAGAGCGGATTCTTACCTACTCAGAATTAAATGAGATGCTCCACACCAGGGACTGGGCGAACCCGGGCCGGGTCAGGCAGACAGACAGACAGACAGACAAGCAAGCAGGCAGGCAGACAGACAGGCAGGCAGGCAGGCAGACAGACAGACAGATAGATAGATAGATAGATAAATAGATAAACAGACAGGGAGGGAGGGAGGGAGGGATAGACGGAGGGAGAGACAGAGGGATGGGTCTATTAGACAGACAGACAGACAGACAGAGATAGATAGACAAACAGACTGACAGACACAGACAGACAGACAGACAGACAGACAGATAGTCGGTAACGGGAACGAGAACTTATATGACTACTTATATGAATTAAATGAGATGCTCCCCACCAGGGACTGGGCGAAGCCGGGCCGGGTCAGGCAGACAGACAGACAGACAGACAGATAGATAGATAGATAGATAGATAGACAAACAGACAGGGAGGGAGGGAGGGAGGGATAGACGGAGGGAGAGACAGAGGGATGGGTCTATTAGACAGACAGACAGACAGACAGAGATAGATAGATAGACAAACAGACAGACACAGACAGACAGACAGACAGACAGACAGACAGACAGATAGTCGGTAACGGGAACGAGAACTTATATGACTACTTATATGAATTAAATGAGATGCTCCCCACCAGGGACTGGGCGAAGCCGGGCCGGGTCAGCTAGTTGTTGTATATAATGTTCTAGTTTTATAAGCAGTCATTGTTAGTTACTTTGGCAGTCCAAGGAATTCGCAACATTCGTCTCAGGAACCACATTTCTGTTGTTTCACATCTCTTCCTAATTTGTTCATTTACATTCCAAGATTCCCAGCTATACAGCAAAGCAGGTTCTTTATTGCACTTCAGCACTCTCTTTCCTATATTCAATGATTTTATGCTACAAAATGATGTTCCAATTAGGTACAAAATACTGTATTGCATCACTAGAATTTCTAAACAAGAAACATATACAAAATGAAAATTGAATGTAACTAATTTATCATTTGTTTAATTGCCAATTTAATATGTTTAACTGATACTTTAATCTTATAGCCCATGCTGTGTGGCAATGGTGCTCATGTCTATCCACAGCTTTCTATTTTGTGTACTGCCAATCATTTTTATGAAAGTCTCCCCATGCCAAGATGTGAAACTGTAAAGCATCTTCTCTGATGGTCTCCATCTGCTTCTCCTCTCAACTTTCCCGCTGTCACAACGTCCTCTAACTTTCCTCATTACATGCCGAATGAATATGGACTCCCTTTGTGAGCTAACTTCTGTCAAGATGTTTTCCTGGCTATCTCTATCCACCCAAAATGTACTCATCATTCTTCTATAAAACCACATCTCTGCAGCTTTCACATGAAATCCTCACTTTGTCTGCTGTCCATGGTTCACTTCCGTACATCAGGATTGCCCCAATTCAGCTCTTAAGAACTAATTTTCTCACCTCTAATGACAAAAATATATTGTTGCTTTTTATCTGCAGTTATTAAAGTACCCAAGTATTTAAATACATTGACTTGTTTCAGACTGGTTCCATTCACTTTTATGTTGCATTTGGGTATTTTTATGTGTAATAACCATTACTTCTATTTTCTGTTAAACTTAAACCTATATTTTGACTTTCTCTTGCAATTTTGTCTATCATCTTTTATAACTGCGGTTCATTTTCAGCAACCAAAATTACGTCATCAGTATAACGCACGTTGTTTATATTATGTCAACCAATTGACATTCCTGATTGATTGATTGATTTAGGAACTGACATCACAGCATTCGGGGCATTCCCATAAGCGCTCCGTCCCCATCCTCAGAAGCCATTGAAGAGTTCCAACCCCAATAGTACCAGTAGCAATCTGATTATATGTGCGTCTCGCCTTTCCTCTAAGCATCGAGCATCGGCCAGATCCCCTTGTCACTCCACGCTGTCGCATTCTTGCCAGACCATGGTGATCCATTTGCTCCTCCGAGGTGTACACGTGCTCCCACAAGGCCGCAACCACGTCTGCTTGACATTCCTGGCGTATCTTGTATGGATCTCATGGTTTCACTATACAAATTTAACAAATCGAGTGATAGCACACAAACATGTTTAATATCTTTTTTAATGTGTCGACAAGTTTCTAACTGGTTATCAATTCTTACGTCTACTTCTTACTCCCCAATACATTAAAAAAATTATTCTCAGATATTTACCATCAATGTTGAAAATTTGCAACATTTTAATAATTTATTCATGTTTCACCTTATCAAATGCATGTAGTTAACAAAGCACAAATAGACTTTAATATCTGTCTTAAAACACAACATATTATGATTATAAGATATTAGTGTTAAAATGTTACTAAATTAACTTCCTACAAGTTAACACGAAACAATAAGACTATAAAAAAATGAAATATTTGGGAAATGTATTTAACTTATCTTTACTAATAACAATTGTGTATGGTAATGAAATGTTTACACAGTGTGAAACGTACAACCCAGCATGCATTTTGTCTATTGTTATAAGCTGTCAGCCATTGGACACCAGTAATTAGGTAAAGTAAGTATAAGCAGTTAACCAAGGTATACAACAGTCTAGTCAAACATTTAATTTTTAAATTAGTTAATATTTTCACCAACCAGTACAATTCACTGATTCACCTGTTAAGAACTGCCCCATTCACTTGGAAGAAGCTATATCACAAACTCAATTGATTGATTGGGGGGGGGGGGGCTGCGTGGTCTCGAGGTATGGTGTCCGCCGCGAGTGCTGGAGGTCCCGGGTTCATGACCGGGATTTTTTTTCGCATGGACTTCTAGTAATAAAATTTCCCCTGGTCTCTGGGTAGTGAGATCGGACACCCGTGTGTATTGTTGCGCACGTAAAAAATCCCTTGGCAGATGGAAATCGAAAAAGAGTAGCCTAACGGCGCTGCCCAGGCAAAATTTTGAGTTAAAAATCTACCCAAAGTATTTCAGGATCCTCGCCGGAGCTACAGAGTTCGTGCACTGAGCTGAGTTTCTCCAGACTCAGGTTTGAGTTAGGAGGAGAACGGAGCACTTATGGGTTACACCTGTGTGCCGTGATGTTGATCCATCGACTAAACTAAACTCCTTTGATTAGGACATTTCAATTAATTTATTTTCTTCATTGTGTGACATTTGAATTAATTTTCTTCATTGTGTGATTAATCTAGGATCTGAGCAGGATGTTCACATTTATTTGAATTGCTGTATGATTCATAAATACATTCCACTAGTCTTACTTCTTGCTGTTAGTCCACATTCATATTGTTTTTATAACAATGTTACTGGCTTCCATTCTGCAACCTATTTACTCACTACATAGTCTCACAGTTTCCAAATTACTGTTGCTGGTAACATATGATGTAGTCTGTCAAAGGTTTGGCAATAGTAGTTTATGTGATTCTGTAATTTATTAATGCAATATTATATTTAAATATTTATGCTTTCTCTGGGATCACATGTGCAGTCTGACTAGATGATTATCATCTCATCTCCAACACAGCTAGTCACTTTCTATACTCCCACTTTTAACTTCTTAGCGTTTTCAATCATTTGTATCCTTCTTAAAATAATTTTGTTCATCAACTTCACGTTCCGAGATCCAATCCTTGATGTTACTTCAGCACTCAAAAATGGATGGGACAGGTAAAGATTGCCAGAGTCAGGCTAATATGTGGATGCAAGAACGGACAGTAGCAAGAACGGACAGTAGCAAGAACGGACAGTAGCAAGAACGCCTCCTACCATGTCAGCATCACACTGGACAGAGTGTAAACAAGAACACAACGGGTTGACAGACCTGAAGGTTAAAAAGACTGATAAATGAAAATGTGGAATAATGGACATAATAATGGATGCTGACAGTTCTCTAAATCACAGTGATCTGGATAGGGATTCTCAGAAAGCTTAAAAAAAGGTTACAAGCAAGAGGATCAGACTCATTGCATGGAGGTCAGCGTGTTTTCTCATTCTTGACTAAGGAGCGCTTTTGCTTGATGGCAAGTGACAATTGTAATATGGAAAACTAATCCACACACAAAAATGAGTCCAGTGCTACTAGAAGTAGTAGTATGTGTATGGACTACACTTGAGTTCAGAGATCAGGTTTCAATCATCTGGCTTGGTTTCTCTCTGCACAACGGCAAGCCACCTGCCTCAAGCTCTGCACAAAGCATGAACTCCGTAGCTACGGCAATCTTCATATGGCCCCTAGGTGACTCAGGAAAAACTGCCCTCGGTCCGAATGCAGTTAAAATATGAACCCACAAGCTTCACAGTGCAAGAGTAGATGGCCTGATCACTCTGCGATAGAGAACCCCCCTCTTTCATAAAAATGCATAGGTAGAGTCATTGCTGAGCAGAATGGGGCATATGTGACTACAACCTCAAGACAGAGATGGCTGTGATCTTTCTTGCTTTGAGGTGGCTAACTGATATTCAAATTACAGAGCATCCATTGCATTCAATCCCGTTAAGTTCAAAATGGATGGATGTGGCATGAGTGGATGTCAAGCATAAGTTAGGTGCATATCTTTACAGGACATTGTAGTCAAACCCAGCATGTTTTTGGCTGTTTGTGACTTCTTGGCAAGTTTATGTTCAGTAGTTTGCCATTGCTTTCTGATCGCCCAGCACTCATACCATTTTAAAAAAACCAACATAAGGTGGTTTGCTGCTAAATAGCCTGCAGCTGTGTTTTGAAAGCGGTATCTGGGATTACAAATTGCATCTGTAACTCCTTTGCCACAGAGCATAAACACTTTTTATAAAAAACAAACACCCCAAGAATGCCTAATTTTGAACTCATTGTGACCTGAAATCATAGCGATTTGGTTAAATATGTTACCATTAAAAACATATTTGTTATTACTGTATTATGCAACAATGTGATTTCCTTGAACAATCAAATAAGAAAAAAAAATTAAAAGCACTAACAGAAATAGTAAAGCAAAATTATTTAAAAACACAACATCCATGCTAAGAACCATTCCATAATATTGCCAAAGTAGAGTAAGATGACAGGTTTCACATTACAGAAAGGTAGTAAAATGGTAATCTCCCAAAACAGATCCTAGTAATTGCTACAAGCATATGATAAGCTAAAGACTTCACAAACACTAGGTAACTGTATTATGGGGTGGAATTCTTAATTCTCCTCTCCACTTATTTGTTCTTTTCCTAACTACGAACAAAGTAATCTGTAACTTCATGACTGGTCCCAATAAACTGGAAAATACAAATCCACTAACAGGGAATTTTTTATCTTCTTCTTTTAATGCTGTAAAATGAAATTATTTCAAGAAAGAAGAAACATGTAAAACTAAAGGCAGATGACACTGTCAAAGGGTTGTGAAGTTTTCCACCGTCCCATAAGCTAGGTCATGGTGTAATATCCTGCTTTACCTTGCTTCCGGTCCTGAAAATTTTGAACGTGATCATTTACCCAATTCTACGAGGTCAGGGCAACCCCAGCTCTGTGCTCATCATTATTATCATCATCAGGTGCCATGCTTACAGGTGTGTCATCACACACAATCACTGAAGTCTTGCATCAGGTCCATGTTCTTATTCTCATTATGCCATGCTGCCAAGCCAGGTATTTATCTCTCTGCCTTCCCCTGGTTCTTTTCCCATCAAATTCGCCAGCTGTCACTAGATTTTCAAGTTTATTTCTCCTTACAACGTGCTCAAAATATCTTGCTTGCCTATCTTGCTGGTAATGAATAAATCCAATTGTGTCACTGCTAGCAACTGAACTCTACCCCCTTCTGTTGATACACAAGTACACTAACCACAACCCTACCAGTTCTCATGAAAAAGAGAACAGAAATCTAATTTCAATGTTTATTAAAATATTGGGATATAGTATGATTAAAAAATACTGACTACACTTAAGGAAATCAGTAAAAAGAACAACGAAACTAGTTCTAACAATCACATGAACTTCCACTGTACGTCTCTACCAGCTTCAGCCTACACACTGATATAAGGTCCAATCTACACACTGACATAAGGTCCAATCTACACACTGACATATGGCTCAATCTACACACTGACATAAGGCCTAATCTACACACTGACATAAGGCCCAATCTACACACTGACATAAGGCCCAATCTACACACTGACATAAGGCCCAATCTACACACTGACATAAGGCCCAATCTACACACTGACATAAGGCCCAATCTACACACTGACATATGGCTCAATCTACACACTGACATAAGGCCCAATCTACACACTGACATATGGCTCAATCTACACACTGATATAAGGTCCAATCTACACACTGACATAAGGTCCAATCTACACGCTGACATATGGCTCAATCTACACACTGATATAAGGTCCAATTTACACACTGACATAAGGCCCAATCTACACACTGACATATGGCTCAATCTACACACTGATATAAGGTCCAATCTACACACTGACATAAGGTCCAATCTACACACTGACATAAGGCTCAATCTACACACTGACATAAGGTCCAATCTACACACTGACATAAGGCCAAATCTACACACTGACATAAGGCCCAATCTACACACTGACATAAGGCCCAATCTACACACTGACATATGGCTCAATCTACACACTGACATAAGGCCCAATCTACACACTGACATAAGGCCCAATCTACACACTGACATATGGCTCAATCTACACACTGACATAAGGCCCAATCTACACACTGACATAAGGCCCAATCTACACACTGACATAAGGCCCAATCTACACACTGACATAAGGCCCAATCTACACACTGACATAAGGCCCAATCTACACACTGACATATGGCTCAATCTACACACTGACATAAGGTCCAATCTACACACTGACATAAGGTCCAATCTATACACTGACATAAGGCCCAATCTACACACTGACATATGGCTCAATCTACACACTGACATAAGGCCCAATCTACACATTGACATAAGGCCCAATCTACACACTGACATAAGGTCCAATCTACACACTGACAAAAGGCCCAATCTACACACTGGCATAAGGTCCAATCTACACACTGACATATGGCTCAATCTACACACTGACATATGGCTCAATCTACACACTGACATAAGGTCCAATCTACACACTGACATAAGGTCCCAATCTACACATTGACATAAGGCCCAATCTACACACTGACATAAGGCCCGATCTACACACTGACATAAGGTCCAATCTACACACTGACATAAGGCCCAATCTACACACCTGACATAAGGCCAATCTACACACTGACATAAGGCCCAATCTACACACTGACATAAGGTCCAATCTACACACTGACATATGGCTCAATCTACACAGTGACATAATGCCCAATCTACACACTGACATATGGCTCAATCTACACACTGACATAAGGTCCAATCTACACACTGACATAAGGTCCAATCTACACACTGACATAAGGTCCAATCTACACACTGACATAAGGTCCAATCTACACACTGACATAAGGCCCAATCTACACACTGACATAAGGCCCAATCTACACACTGACATAAGGCCCAATCTACACACTGACATAAGGCCCAATCTACACACTGACAAATGGCTCAATCTACACACTGAATAAGGCCAATCTACACATGACATAAGGCCAATCTACACACTGACATAAGGCCAATCTACACACTGACATAAGGCCAATCTACACACTGACATAGCCAATCTACACACTGCATAAGGCCCAATCTACACACTGACATAAGGTCAATCTACACACTGACATAAGGCCAATCTACACACTGACATAAGGCCCAATCTACACACTGACATAAGGCCAATAAATGACATAGGCTCAATCTACAACTGACATAAGGCCATCTACACACTGACATAGGCCAATCTACACATGACATAAGCCCAATCTACACATGACATAAGCCCAATCTACACACTGACATAAGGTCAATCTACACACTGACATAAGGCCCAATCTACACACTGACATAAGGCCCAATCTACACATTGACACAAGGTCCAATCTACACACTGACATGTGGCTCAATCTACACACTGACATAAGGCCAATCTACACACTGACATATGGCTCAATCTACACACTGACATAAGGCCCAATCTACACACTGACATAAGGCCCAATCTCACCCTAGGCACTTGGACTTGAACACAATAGTCACATTGTCTGCGTCATTGGCCTGGAACCGGATGCGTGACCGCAGTTCCTATAGTGAACACAAGAGAACATGCACCAGTGCCAATATTTCATCTCAAGAAACAGGTCATACATTCAAAGTTAGCACAAGGTCATTCAAACTAAATTCATGCATGTTAGCTGTCATGTTGTCATGCTTAAGACGTACTGAACTGATTGGCAAAAATAACATGTGAACAGTTGGCATCAAATTGTTATAGTAAATCAAGAGTATGTGGTTTTGTTCAGGACATCTTGAAAATACTGTCAGGTTGTTCTTTTCTATGCACTCAAAGAAAGAAAGAAAGAAAGAAAGAAAGAACGAAAGAAAGAAAGAAAGAAAGAAAGAAAGAAAGAAAGAAAGAAAGAAAGAAAGAAAGAAAGAAAGAAAGAATTTTCAAATAGCTGCCATGTTTCAACTACTACAGTTGCTGTACAATATGAGTTGTGATAAACAAAATGACAATATGCACAACTTTGAAAGTGTGGAAAAGACGCTGATGCTGAACAGCACATACAATGAAAAAAATAATCTGTTATTAGTTCAACTGATTCAGTGTCAAACAAAAAAGTAGGTTTGGAACAAACATGGCACACAATCACATGAACAAGTATTATAATGTAAATTTCTGGTCAATGAGCATCAAAATTGTGGATGATGCACGAAACAGATCAAATAACACAACAATCCTAATAAGGCAATGTATCATTCTCCTGTCCAAATAGGGGTCATATTGGGCGAGATATTATCCTTTGGCACTGAATTAGTTAACTAAAATGTCTTTTCTATAGTACCCACAGAGCAAAAGAAATAAAAGGAGACATAAAACACACAGAGATAAGAATTAGATAAGAATTAGAGACAGAGCAAAAGAATTAAAGGGAGATCTAAAAACACACAGAGATAAGAATTAGAGATAGAGCAAAAGAAATAAAGGGAGACCTAAATACACACAGAGATAAGAATTAGAGACAGAGCAAAAGAAATAAAGGGAGATCTAAAAACACACAGAGATAAGAATTAGAGACAGAGCAAAAGAAATAAAGGGAGACCTAAAAACACATAGAGATAAGAATTAGAGACAGAGCAAAAGAAATAAAGGGAGACCTAAAAACACACAGAGATAAGAATTAGAGACAGAGCAAAAGAAATAAAGGGAGACCTAAAAACACACAGAGATAAGAATTAGAAAGAAATAAAGATGGAGACCTAAAAACACACAGAGTATAATAATTAGAGACAGAGCAAAGAAATAATGGGTAAAAACACACAGAGGTAAATTAGAACAAGCAAAAGAAATAAGGGAAACACATAGAGATAAGAATTAGAGACAGAGCAAAAGAAATAAAGGGAGACCTAAAAACACACAGAGATAAGAATTAGAGACAGAGCAAAAGAATAAAGGGAGACCTAAAAACACACAGAGATAAGAATTAGAGACAGAGCAAAAGAAATAAAGGGAGACCTAAAAACACACAGAGATAAGAATTAGAGACAGAGCAAAAGAAATAAAGGGAGACCTAAAAACACACAGAGATAAGAATTAGAGACAGAGCAAAAGAAATAAAGGGAGACCTAAAAACACACAGAGGTAAGAATTAGAGACAGAGCAAAAGAAATAAAGGGAGACCTAAATACACACAGAGATAAGAATTAGAGACAGAGCAAAAGAAATAAAGGGAGACCTAAAAACACACAGAGATAAGAATTAGAGACAGGGATGAACAATATGAGTTGATTGAGGGTTTACGATCCATTGGGAGAATAAAAGATACTAGCAGAAACAGAAAAATACAGCCAGGTACAATTATTTTAAAATTTGCGCTTTAAGATAAATTCATCAAGATTTATTCAAAATGTGCTTCAGGATGTTACAGTTGCAAAAATGAATGTCTGGTGTTAAAAACCACCCACACCTACTTGAATCAATCGAATACATTTGATCTACTAACATCATGTCAGATCAACTGTAACAAATGCATGTTCAAGAAATGTAAGAAAAGTAACCACATTTAGCTAATTCTGTACCAATAAAAAAAAGTGAAGTAACCACATTTAGCTAATTCTGTTTCAAGAAACAAAAGTGAAGTAACCAAATTTAGCTAATTCTGTTTCAAGAAACAAAAGTGAAGTAACCACATTTCGCTAATTCTGTTTCAAGAAACAAAAGTACAGTAACCACATTTAGCTTATTCTGTTTTCAGAAACAAAAAGTGCAGTAACCATATTTAACTGACTGTGTACCAAGCAACTCACCATACATTGATAACTTACTCATTATATGACTACATCACTTTCAGTTTTTTCTTATTACCTTAATCCCAGATGGTCATCACTTTTACCCACTCTACTTCTCTCTGGGCACTGGTCAATTGACTATAAAATATCTAAAACTTGTGGAGGAAACACTACCAGCGAAGGCCTAATGCTGTTTGTGCTGTGCTAAATCATGACCTGGCTATATCCTAATGTTTCTCCACAGATGTGAAGTTCCAATACCTGTCTGGCACACCCCATTAGTTTATGAGTTAAGAGAGGAGAACTCTGCAAGTCTCCAAAGACTTAAAATTTATCTTCAGATCAGGAGAAATGCTTCTACTCACTCCAATACGTGCATGCCCTTTTCAGGACTAAGATGACCTGACGGCGAACGGATTGCACTTAAGAGTTAAAACTCCCAGTTTTTCACAAGACTCACATCCATCCTACCCACTCAGTCCTAGTTGCCTTTAAATTGTTTTCTTCTTGCTGTTAATTTACTTTTTACAGTCCAGACAGTTACTACTTTAATTCATAACCTAGCAATGTTTTTTTAAAGAACAACTTCCCATAACAGAAAGAGTTCATGAAAGAAGTTTAAGAACCCACAAATCCCATCTCAGCCTTTTAGAAGATACAAGTAATCCCATAGCAGACACCATATTTTTAGAGCAAACAGAATGCCACAGACAGTAACTTATGGTTTTATAAGGTTGGTAAAGTGTTCCCTTCCTCACTGCCTGTTCCATTCTTCACTTAAAGCAAAGCCAGGTACCATCTACAGCAATGCTATGACATTGTTTTGAACCAGTTATGCTAGTCATTCATCTCCAACCTCCTGAATCCATTGCGTATCTGAGTGGTTTTCAAAGTGATACTGCCCGAGAAAAGGTGACATGTTACAGTCATTCTCTTCTGTTAAATTAATCATAGATATTGATTATCTGATGAGTCTGCTGCGCATTATTGCTAACATGTTCTTCACAACATCCTTTTTTTTTTATTTGTCTGGCTGTGTTAGGTGTTCTATATTGTGTATTATAATTTACAATAATTTTATCATGAGTCCTTTTTGTGTTTTTCCTTATAAAGGTTGTTAAACAGAAACATAGCATGTTTTTACTTTTAGGTTATTATTACTATTCTTACTTATTAAACACCTTTAATCCCGGGAAGGTTAACCCGGTCAACAATGCCCGCAGAAGTCGGATTGTCGGCCTACGGCGCAAGAACGCTTGCTGTCATGGCACAACGCATCACATCCAAAAAAACTATAACAAGTAGAAGAAGAACACCTTTAATTATTTTCCTAATATTTCCCATTCATATACGATATATTATGCCTGTTTTCTGTTCATTTGGCCTAAGGTCCTTCTAAGATATATATAAGGGCTTGTTATTTATCTGCAGTATCTTAAATACCTTTTTGTTACATGTCATAATTAGATAACAAAACCAAGAAATGTTGAAGAAAGGCATCCAGTGTGAACCTGACCACACCACCCATGAGTGCCAACTGGTCTATAAGAATATGGGTCTGGAAACATGTGTTCAATGTGCTTTAAAGTGTGTAAAATGGACCTCTACTTTACAACTAAACTTTATAATCATTCTATTTTATCTTGTTAATTGATTTTCCACAAATGCAGATGTTGAGTCCTGTTCTTTTTCTTTATGCCTGAATCTCAGTATTACCTAGATCAATTTTCTACCTCCATCCATGTGGAGGCCGGTCTCTCTGGCCGAGAGGTTACAACACTTTCTCCGTAATCCCGTTTATCACGCAGAGTCTCATTGCGGGCGAGAGCTGGGAGCAGTTCGACCCCCGCTGGTGACTTGCGGGATAACTGAGCCGACCAGCTCAGAAAGTAATGGCAAACTACTGAGCGTAATCTTGCCAAGAGATCAACAGACAGCTGAAAGATGCTGCTGTTGACAGCGATGTCCTGTAAAGGATATGCGAATAAAAAAAAAAATCCGTGTGGAGAATGCAAATTTGTCATTCACTTTAATGGAAAAATTACATTTCTGGTCTTTTGAGACATCCAATGATGTAACTGAAATATAAAGTTTAAATTCTCTATTAATGTAGCAACTGCAATTATCCAGCTTGATGATTAAGTTCTAACATTTAAGTGACACAATGTTGTGCATGTTAGTAACAGAAACATCGAGACAATAACATCGAGACAATAACGTCGAGACAAATATCACATTAACAACAAATGGCCACCTGGTCACGTGCCAAATGCAGTGCAATAAAAATATAAATAAAAAATCAATGAGACAGAACAAATGCTTAAAAAACTAATACTCTTAGCATGCACAACTTCACATAAGACAAACTGATGAAAATATCAAATTATGTTGTCTGAATCACACACTTCAACATTTCCAACGTTATTTATTGTTTTCACTCAAAGGACTCCTGTATATACCTATATATATATTTCTAAAATGTACAATAGGCGTCCATAGTCCTTTTTAGCTACTATATAATATATATATATATATATATATATATATATATATATATATATATATATATATATATATATATATATATATATATATATTATTGAATATATAAGATACAAGAAATAAGGTGGCCAGGAGAGGGTACTTTAGAGCAAAATGGAATGATTATAATATATGGAGGAAACACCCAAAATAAACATGAATTAGGAACAGGATTTGTCATCAAAAAAGAGTTATGGGGGAACGTTCTAAACTTTAAAGCTGTTAATGATAGGATTAGTAAATTACGAATAAAAGGTAAATCGAAAAATATAACGATGATTAATGTACATGCACCTACTGAAGAGAAAGAAGATGATATTAAAGAAGACTTTTATAATGATCTGGAAGATGTCATAGAAGAAACCCCTAAACAGGACATCCTGATTGTGCTGGGAGACTTCAACGCAAAAATAGGTAGAGAGCAAACTCATAAAAAAGTTGCCGGTATGGAAAGCCTACATACAACTTCAAATGATAATGGATGGAGAGTACATCAACCTAGCAGAAGCCAAAGGACTGCAGATCAGCAGTACCAGACTGCAAAGAAAGGATATACATAAACAAACTTGGAAATCATGTGACAAGAGAACCTATAATCAAATAGATCACATTTTAATTAACAACAAAAATGCATCAAACATACAACAAGTTAGAAGCTATAGAGGAGCTGAGTGCCACAGCGACCACTTCCTCGTTGGGGCAAAATTTAAAATAAAACTTAAGAGAGCTTTCTATGCTAAATTACAAAGGATTACACCCAACATATAACAGAGAAAAACTACAAGAAATTACAGTCAAAGAGAAATTTACAGATGAAATAAAATGTAAACTTGAAATTCTACAAAACCCGTTGGAGGAAAGCGTTGACCAAACTTGGTTGAACATCAAGAATACAATTCAATCTACCGCAGAAGAATGTCTCGGTGTGTTAACCACGCATAGAAAGAACAGATGGTTCAATCCAAAATGTGAAGAAGCAGTCATTAGGAAAAAGAATGCCAGACAGTTATGGTTAAATGACATCAACAACATCCAAAAGGAAGAGCAATATAGAAATGAATGTAAAGAGGCTACAAAAATAGTTCGACAGCAGAAGCGAGAATATATGAGTAATATAATCAAAGATATGGAAACTAATCACCAGAAAAATGAATCCAGAAAGTTTTTTAAAGAACTGAAGTCAATGAAACGAGGGCACCAACACAACACATATGGTTTAAAAGACAAAAATGGGAATATGATAAATACCAATGAGGAAATGTGCAACACATGGAAAGAATATTTTGTTGAATTACTAAATTGTGAAGCTCCAAGTAACACTTTCCCACAGGAAGAGGTTCTAACGTGTGAACCACAAATTGAAGAACCTGCATTTGAAGAAATCCTATATGTAATCACACGACTTAAAAACAATAAGGCAACTGGGGACTGATGGAATTGCTGCTGAATTTATAAAGGCGGGTGGCCATGCATTACATCTAAAGCTATACGAACTAATAATAAAAATCTGGAGGACTGAAGAATTACCCCATGACTGGAAAGAGTCATTATTGATACCTATCTTTAAGAAAAGAGACAAGTTCCAGAGTGAAAATTATAGAGGAATATCACTACTGTCCATAAGCTATAAGATACTATCCGCAGTATTACTAAATAGACTAAAACCATATTCAGAATACATATTAGGTGACTACCAGGCGGGTTTTAGACAAAACAGATCAACAATAGATCAGATATTTATCTTACGACAAATAGCCGAGAAAAATTGGGAATATAAAAGAGATCTCCATAACATTTTTGTGGATTTTAAAAAGGCTTATGATAGTGTCCATAGGAATAGTCTATGGAATGCTATGCAGGAATTTGGAATACCAAGGAAGTTAATCAACATGACCAGACTATGCATGGAAGATACTTATAATATAGTAACATATAAAGGCAGGAAATCAGACCCTTTCCAAATAACATCTGGCTTGAAACAGGGTGATGCACTATCGCCGCTACTCTTCAATCTGGCTCTAGAGAAAGTTGTAAGGAAGGTAAAGGAGGAATGTGATATTGGAGGAACATCCAAGCTGCTTGGTTATGCAGATGATATAGATATTATAGGGGAAAATGAACAAAAGACATTGGAAATATTGACTCACTTAAAGGAAAAAGCCCAACAGATGGGGCTGGTTATCAACCAAGATAAGACAGAATATATGGTAATTTCAAGAGAAGGAATGGCTAAAAACTCTGGCCACATACAAATAGATAATATGACCATTAAAAGAACGGAAACATACAAATACCTGGGTACAATCTTCAACTGCTCCAACATCATAAGGGAAGAAATACAAACTAGAATCAATTCTGGAAATAAGATATACTATGCACTACAACATCTACTAAAATCAAAGGCGCTATCTCGTAACACCAAGATCACAATATACAAAACACTGATCAGACCAGTTGTGCTGTATGGCTCTGAAACCTGGAGTACAACGAAAGGAGACGAAGCCTTGCTACAAACCTTTGAGAACAAAGTTTTAAGACGCATCTTTAGGACCCATTAGGGATACACAAAGTGGAGAGTGGAAAAGAAGAAGTAACAAAGACATTTATGATCTGTTTAAGTCTCCGCTAATCACTGGTATCATGAAGGCTAATAGACTACAATGGCTGGGGCATATAGAAAGAATGGAAGATAATAGGGAAACAAAACTCGCTTACACTCAGGAAATAAATGACCGTAGACCCCGAGGTAGACCAAGAAGACGGTGGAGAGATAATATACATACAGACCTACAAGCACTTGGAATCAACGACTGGCAAGAGAAGGTCCACCAGAGAGACGAATGGAGATGGCTTGTATCTGCAGCAAAGAACCTCAATGGCTCGGAACGCTGAAGAAGAAGAAGAAGAAGAAGAAGAAGAAGAAGAAGAAGAAGAAGAAGAAGATATATATATATATTCTGATTTTGTGAACTGCAGAAACTTAAAATCAGTACTTAGAAAACTATGTATCACATTCTCTTGAAGCCACAGATCAGCAAAGAGAAGCCAAAACATGAAGTTAAATGGAAGAGACACTAACATAGATGGACTTGCCAGTCTACCTAGGAATAAAACTGAATATCCAGGTTAAATCAGATGTGCATATCAAGAATACAAGGGGAAAAAAAAAACAAGTCTGAATTGTGTCAAATGGCTGGTGACCACTAGTGCCATATCATCTCTGGACCATGTGCAGAACCAGACAGATTCATTTGTGGAGGTATGAGGTCAATGTCTGAAGCTGTATTTGAAATAGCTACCAACATAGAGTGACTGGACATCAGGTGAGAGACAGCACTAGTGGAAGCTGCAGTAAAGTACAGCACACAAGAGGAAAACCATTTAAACAGTTATTTCTCTTGCATTTTGCTAAAGAAGAAATGGACAAACATTATCTTCCACAAGAGAGAGAGAAATGGAGTCAGCATTTCTGAGTTACCATCCTGGAAGAACTTCCAATTTCCCAAAACTCAAACTGCAACTACCTAAAAAAGTCAACAAGGATTCACTTAACATTGTTCTAAAAACATGTGCCAAGGATACTATCCAGAATTAACAATCCAGGGATTCAGAGATGGTTCAACATTTAAGGCCTCCTTTGAACTGCTTCAACTATGAAGCAGAGATTGTTGCAGTAAGAAACCGCCATTGAAATACTACACTAGCAGTTCGACCTTGTGGAACAAAAACCACATGATGCAGTAATTTTCATTGTAGACTCGTATGTCCTGGAAACACTGAAAAACACTCCATATGAAAGCAAAGACATCTTTCTAGCAGAAGGGCAATCCCCATCTTGATAGCATCCCACTCATTCCATCAGTGGAATTCTAGTCACAATGACTTCATGGGAAATGAGAAGGCTGATAGACGTGCTAAAGAAAGCCACAAAACAACAAAGGGACAGATCTTGCAGTATGAGAAAAGTCCAACAGATTCTCAGAAACAACACAAGAGAAGAATGACTGAATAGATGGACAAAGGGAGCATTGGGTCAAACTGTTTTTTTTAAAAACTATATACACCAAGCAAAAGTCAATATCAATACAAATGGCCTTATCATACCAGTCTAAGTTTTCAGTTTCCAACATGCTAGAATTAATAGCCAACTAAATATAATAATCTCTAACATACACCCCTGTGTGGAAATTATCCTCATCCTGATGAAACCATTGCCCAACTTCTCATCACAAGCCCTGCAATTTCAAATTCTAGGGGATGCTACTGCAGCCATCTCCAACAGTTGAAAACTATATATAGGTTGAAGAATCAGCTGCAGAAGATCTGCATCTACAATAAATGGCATTTAGCTGCCAGAGACAAGCTTTGAACCACAAACAATATAAAT
>JACEFZ010005427.1:0-70000 GCA_014155875.1 Cepaea nemoralis
TTTTTTCCCCCTCATTTTTTTGGCCCTTTTCCCCCTTTTTTGGGGCCCGGGCTTTTTTCCCCCTTGGACCCACCCCCCAAAAACCGGGCCGGGGGCCGGGGAATCAGCCAACAAAAATGTACAGACTCTGCTGTTAGTCTTTGTGTCACTCCCTAAGTACACCCGCACCCCCTGTACGTAAATCCGTAGTGCTACAATATCACTCTGTCTCACCCAGTCACTCTATAAGCACTAGGTAGTGAGGGGGGAAGTATCACCTATACTCCCTCGTATATATATCTATGACCACAAGTTCATAAAGTCCCTGGAAATATTGTTAAACATACATATAAATACATATACAAACAAATGGATGATAACACTAAGTGATGACTATCCACGCTAGACTTCACAAGCTGAGTACACGGAGACGATGATGACACAGAAATAAACCACAGTAACAACCACAAGCTTGTGTAAGACAACCCACAGTGCACGTAAAATATAAACATAAATTGACCAAGACCACTAGACAGCAGAAATGACGAAAGATCACAATACAAACATATATCCGAACACAACAAATATTATATGTAAATATAACGAAAGAAAGAGAGAAAGAAAAGGAATATATACTGAAATATACACAGATCTGACGTTAGACCAAAAGGCACGGTATATAATCTCGGACCACCCTGCTTCACTGCAGAATCAAACAAACCGACCTTACGATTTACTTCCCAGAAAACACATGGTGCACAGTAAGAAAATAAATTTTCGCCCCGCCTCCCGGCCTTCGAGAAGCGACACAAAATCCCCTACTCTTGACAACAACTGGACCACATACAATAATTGCGTAACACCCAACAACAATCAATATGACGATGGGAGCAAAACAATAAAAATAATAATGTGTAACTGGTTGGCCGACAAATATGGGCCTATTAATCCGTCGCCAAAAGTTCTTATTAATCAGTCACAATAGTTTTTGTTCATTTTCATAGTTATTCGCAATCCGCTGGAAATGTCTACGACGCTAGATTTCAAACCGACTTCTTGTTTTGTTGAGTGGTTATTGAATTCACGTGGGGATCACAAGTTCCGACTGTCGACAAAAGTTGACGATGATAGTGATATCCAAACTGTTCTGTCTCGACACAGTCCGTAACGTTATTGTACTTTCTCTGTACGTGGTGGTACCACAGAGTTCTTTCGATATGTTGTTACTTTCGTTGCGGAGATGGCGCTTCGCTGTATCATTAATGTTATGGATTTCCATTACCCGACAAGATTCCCCAAAAAGAAAAGGAGAATGGCAGCCAATGTTCAGCGCTTTAAATTTGGGTATATAAATCCTTATCGGCAAAGAAGTACAACCATGGTTGCGATGACGATAAGTTAAAACTGTTTTGCTCATAACAGAATAATGATGACAACAATAGAACAGTTCAACAAAGGCGAAACATAAATCTGGCTTTCTTTCAAAACAACCTTGTTTTGTTCATTCACAATGAGTCATCTTGACCACACTAGGCCGTGGAAATTTCCTCAGTGACTGCTTACTGTTAAACAGCCTTTCCTTCCAAGGTCAACCTAATTTCTCTTTATCACTCTCAGTTTAAAATTCCTCCGTAAACCAGTTTTTCACACAAACTTGACAGCCCCACCCGGCTGCGGTAGGGGTACCGTTACTATCCCCTTCAGTCAACTGTCCGTCAAATCAGCGACTGCCAATTTTTCTCTGTTTTCCAAACATGTACTTCCCCAGTACCTGGACGCTGGTGTACCCACCCGTCCTATTTACTGCGTCGAATAATCTTGACCAGTCAACTTGCAACAACACAGTGCGCTTGCCTCCAGCACACGCACACCTGTCAATTATCTTTGGTTCCCAATCCTGTCATTATCACCGACAGCGACGTCCTACACACATACACGCTGCCCTCGCCACTCTGGATTCAACACTCGTCTTTCATTGCCGCGTCTGCTAGTTTCAGCCCTCCTGCCTGGTATCAAATTTACCTGTCACCGTAATGGACTCTCCCGGTTAGTCTGTATGGCGTGTCTTTATCACCCCCTCTCGCTTCAGCGATATGGTTGGTTCCAATTCACCTGTAGTGGACTTGACGTGAACTGTCTGTATCAGTTCCCGCATGGAGAAAAACTCAGTGTTTATACGGTGGACACACTCCGCTGTCCACCCTCTCTCAGCGAAGAGCCCACAAACATCTCAGAATGACAACACTGTCTATAATGTTCTTAATCGGACGTAGCCCTCAGATACTCCTTACTAAGCGACGAGCGCCCAGATGTCACACGTTTTCTTGATGATAATATCACGAAGTTCTTACGATGATATGCTCATGATATTATTGTGTGATGGTCGTTGTCTAGGTAACGATACTCATGGTGTGTCAATGGAGATATCTGTCTTGCCATGTAAACTCACCCCCGCAGTGCATATTCACCAGGCAATTAAACAAGATTCCGTTGCGCACATAATCCTTTATTACAGAAATAAGACGGACAAACGGAACAGGTTTATACATCCAGAAACATAACGTAATCCATAGAATATGAATATCCTCCTCACAATTTAACCAGCACACATCAATGCCTTCTCACGGCCGGCTTCTAATCTCAATCCACAAGACAGGTAATCCAGCTACTATCCACGGCTGGATCTCCCACAATACAACCCACACATTGGGTTGGAGCCACAGCTCAACTATAGAACCCACTCTGGGTTTAGGCCTACACTCAATACAGAACCCACTCTGGGTTCAGGCCTGTCTTCACAACTAGAAGAACAACACAACACGGAGCTCTCTCTTAAACGACCTGACCCGCAGTCGGTCTCTTCTCTCACTGCCTTTCCAGTCTCTTGACTTCACACAACACACAACTGTCTTTCGACCCATCCCCCTTGGGGCCTTCCCCTCATATCCGCCCCATTATTTCTGAGGGTTGATTGTTTTCCTCGTAGCCAGGTCACTCACCTTACTGTCTCCCACTCTCATCTCCATTCTTCCTCATGCCCGGTCACTCACCTCAATGTCAATGACCCAGGCTTATGTCAGTGACAAATGAACTTATTGTGATGGGTGGTTTCAAGGGACGTATAGACACAACAAGAATACCGTGGGAGAGTACGTGGGACCATTCTACTAAACATATGCTCCTAACAAGAACTAATAATAGCAAATAGTTTTTTCCAACATCGTTGTAGTCACATCAAAACGTGGTATAAATGGAACAACAGAGACAAGCGTCTCAAATTGACTTTATTCTACTAAGGAAATCAGACAGAAGACTACGTATGGATCCAAGAGCACTCCCAAATACAGACAGTTGATACTGATCACAAACCAGTCATAAAAAAAAAAAAAAAGAATTCAACATGCAGGAAAATAAGAAACAAAAGGGTAACAATAGATGATCATCAATTATAGGAGGCTTCAGGAAAATACAGGTCAAAGACAAATTCAGACAAGAAACAACAAAGCTACATAAGAACATCCCCGATGATTACTCGAGTGATAGGTAAGGAATGGTCAATTTTCAAGGCTGCCATGCTCGACACATCCCATCCACCCATCCATCATGTGTCAAGCCGGTAAGCGTGGGCGGTCATGTTTTGTCATCTCACTCGATCACCAGAACCGTGAATGAGCTCCATGTTTCTGTCTCGACCATGCCACGTGGCCAAGCCATCCAGTTATTTACTTCTCGGTCTTCCCCTTGGTCTGTTCCCTTTGATCGTGCCAGTTGTCACTAGGTTATCCAATTCATTTCTTCTCATAACATTTTCAAAATATTTTAACTGTCTACTTCTGTCTCTAATCAGTTTTTACGATCGCCATTTGTTTCTTGAAGGACTTGTTCATTGGTTTTTCTGTTAATCCACGGTATTCTTTGCATTTTCCTCAGAAACCACATTTCCACAGCCATCAGATGGTTTTCAGCTTGTCTGCTCATTGTCCACGCTTCACATACATACAAAAGTATAGCTTCTATGTAGCACTCGTTTTACTCATTTCAATTGATATCTTTTTATTGGGCAGTATGTTTTTCATCTTGCAAAAGGCTACCTTCGCAATGGCAATTCTTGTTCTAATCTCTTCAAGGCATCTATCGTCTGATGTTATGACTGTTCTGAGATAACTGTATCAATTCACTTGTTTAAGAATATGTCCATTACTTGTATATTTCATTGTGGTATGTCCTTCTTCCCAGTGACGACCATAATCTGTGTCTTCTTGCAATTCAGTTATAACCCTAGTTCACTGTGTGTAAAACCGCATCTACTATATGTTGCAGATGCTGTTCATGGTCTGCAATCAAGACTGTATCATCTGTGTATCGAATGTTATTGATGTATCGTCCCCCAATGTTGATTCCTCCCATATCTTCTGTATTTCTGAAAATAGTTTCACTGTACAGGGAAACAAGATCTAGAAACCTTACACATCCCTGTCTCACACGTCTCTTAACAGGCTGATATTGGCCTACTTCATTATCAATTCTTATGGCAGCTTGTTGTTTCCAATATATGTTTCTTACAAGTCTAAGGTCTTTTCCATCAATTTGTAGATCTTCAAGCATCCTTATCGTGTCGACATGTTTCATTTTATCGAAAGCCTTTGTGTAGTCAATAAAGCAAAGGCGTAGATCTTTGTTTACTTCTATAGAACCTTCAGTTACTGTTCTCAGTAGATACGAGGAAAAAGGGACAGAACACAAAACGAGCCTTGGGGGTGGGGGGAGGGGGAGGTGGGATCGAGATAAATAATTGTTCCGACAGCATTTACTGTACCCTTGCCTTCTACAAACCCACATTGTTCTTCCCCTATTTCAGGTTGTATTTTCCTCCTAACTCTTTGCATGATAATTCTTAGCAAGATCTTTGTGATGTAACTCATTATACTAATTGTTCGATGTTGATCACATTCCAAGGCTCCTGATTTCTTTTGGATTGCGATAAATACAGAGTGTACTGTGTGCTCGACACACTGGAAAATAAATGTGGAACAAAGAAAGTAGGGCAGGACAAAAGATTAAGAACAGCTTGGTAGAGCAGCGAACTTAAAGATAGCGTATTCAGAAAGAAGACAGCGTTCAAAAAATTGATCACAACTAAATCTGGACAAGACTGTGTTACTTATAGAATAGCACGACGAAAGGCCAAACGAACAATTGGAGTATCTATAGATGAATCTTGGAGAATAAACGGTGAACAGATGGCGACTCTTAGCAAAGGCTACCCTAGAGAATTTTATAAATGTGTCAATAAAATTAGAAACAGATATGCATGCTATAACCCAACCACTATCATAAACAGCAAAAGAGATATACCATTATTTAATCCACAGCAAAGACTAGCAAGGTGGGCAGAATACTTTCAAGAACTACTTAACCCCACACATAATAGCATAGAAAACCTAACTTTCGTGCCTAAAAGATTGTCGTAATAAGTGTCGTCCCTGGGGTGAGGGGAATCAACACCCACATTCTTTTAACCCCATATCATTATCTTGAGGATCTTCTGGATTTCTGTCCACAACACCCCGTCAGTCCTTTCTCTCTCTCTCTCTCTCTCTCTCTCTCTCTCTCTCTCTCTCTCTCTCTCTCTCTCTCTCTCTCTCTCTCTCTCTCTCTCTCTCTCTCTTACCACTGGACCATGCCCCCTCTCATTCTTTTCCAAAACATACTACACAACTCTAACTTCTAACAAAATGACAAATTAATTTAATAAAGAAAAGTGTCAGGTATGTGCAAAGTGTGTGTAGAATGTCTGTCGTATAATCTAGAGTGTATGCAGAATCAGACCGAACAGCTCAGGAGCAAAGTCTGCTTTCATCCCAGTATCGGGCACACAACAGCACCATAGATCAAGTACAGAGGAACCTCACCAAGTGATGCGTCTCTCCGGCCAGGTGTCGACTTCCTCCAATGGCTTTTGGATAGTCTAGATGCCTGGTCACCAATAGTGGATATAGTCCAATACTGACCATGAATCTGACACACACAGTGTAACTAATATGTCACTAAAAGTTCTGTGATCTGATAACCCTTGTACAGTAAAATAATGTTTACTGTCACTTTGAAACAAAATGTTAGTAGTTAATTTCTCATAGGAATTCACCAATTGGAAAACACAATGTTAATTTTCAAGTTCTCTATATAACTACTATTGTTCCTGTTACTGGTGGTATTGTAAGTATCTTCACTTTACTATGATGAGAACTACCACTGAGGAATCACTCTTAGATGATCATCGGTTCCTGCTCAGCAGAGGCCAGGTTCTTGCAGACCCTCTGGGTTATGGGCCCAGTGCAAAAGCCGCTGAGTAAAAACTGCCTTCAATGATCGAGCCATAATCTTCTTCTATGACTTTCCTGCTAGCTTTTTGGAAAACATAGTGGAACCTGTTGAAGAGAGAACACACCTGGTGAGAGCAACCCGATTCCGACCTTTATTAGGTGAGTGTAGGCCGACGGCCGCACTCAGATATATAACAGAGAACTAAACTCTGTCATAAGGCAGAGGAGCTCATCACATCGGTCTGAGTCATGGTAAGACAAGGAAAGACTAAAGGAAAAGTGCAGAAACCCAGTAGATACCCTACTGGAAGATCCTACCATTTGACATTTCCTTTATCCCCCCCCCCCCCAACCATCCTCAATCTCCCTAAATATCATCCCACTACATTGTTCTTAACTCACTGAGTTAATTGATATCTCACACTAGCTAGTTTAAGCAACGCGATAGCCTACTGCTTGCCGACGCTCCTATAATACGTTCTCAAAACGCACATTACTACACTCGATTCCTAAGAATCATCTAATTTGGGTCTATTTAATTAAATACCATATATTTATTCCTGTTTGAAATCGAGACTACTGAATCACACAATGGATAAATGTCCGCCGATGTAAATCAACATAAGACACTGTAGTCTCTCTCCATAATCAAACCAGGAACATCACACACGTCCTTGTTGCCTCACAACATTTGGTCGACTCCCGCCAAAGTTGTTTGTCCAGACTGTTTTAATACTGTGTCTGAATGACGTCACAAATCTGACTAGACGCTAGGCGTCGAGAAGCTATTTTTTTCTCTCCTTTTTCGACTCGATGTAAACAACTGACTGGCTGTCCCGCTTTCATCTGGGGAATTGTCCCGGTACTCCAAAAAGTCTTGCCGGCCTGTGATCTAGAGAATCTTTTCCCCACAACAAAAGGTCTTGCCGACTTTCATCAGGACAGTCTGTCTCCAACATCAAAGGATGGCTGCCACCTGTAGACGAATGGCGCGACAGTCTTTCATCGATCGACAACTCCAAGAATTTCCGCGACAAAGCTGTGGACGACAGGAACCAAACTTCTTCCCTGCAGAAGTCAAAGCAGTTATACAGAAAAGTCCTAAAAACAAAGCACCGTGTCCGGATGGAATAACCACAGAAGCTATTCAGATATGTGAGAAAACAGGAGTTAAATGGCTGACTAGATTTTTTTAATATAGCGTGAGAAAAAAGAAAATTCCCAAACGATTTGCAATAGGCAGTAATTGTACCAATATAGAAACAGAAAGGCAATATGAGAGAGTGCGAAACATACAGAGTTTTATCACTCCTGAGCCATATAGGGAAAATGTACGCAAAACTATTGGAACAAAGAGCTAGACCAATAGTTTAACAACAGTTAAGCAAAGTATAATCTGGTTTCAGGAAAGGTAAAAGTTGCACTGATGCACTTAGAGAAATATGTGAAAAAAAACATCGAATATAGTGACCAGCAGAATATTGTGTTTGTAGATCAGGAAAAGGCTTTCGATAGAGTAGACAGATACAAAATATGGACCATCCTTGAAGACTATGGAATACAAGGGCAATTCGCTAGAAAACATCGTAGCCATGTACCACTCGAGCCAAAGTGCAGTAAGAACACAAGAAGTTATATCAGACTATGTTTAAAGTCAACACAGGAGTGAGACAGGATGTGTGCCCACTCCTCTGATATTTAATATCTACATAGACAGAGTATCCAAAGAAGCAAGCCTTGACAGAACAGATTCAGAAAATTTAGAACTCTTTACTTCAGATGGAACAACTGATCCACAGGAAATAAATGAACTTATATTTGCAGACGATCAGTGCCTGTTTTATAGCGACGAGGGCAGACTGCAAAATCGTATTAATAATCTGAGTTTAACATGCAGCAGATACAATATGAGTATAAATATAGCCAAAACCGAAGTAATGCAAGTTAGCAGATCTCAAGACGTCTACCACGTAATGGACAGACCAGAACAGGTCATAATTCTGCGCCTCAGAACAGGACACAATAGATTACGTAACCACATGTATACACAATTCAAGATGGGTGACTCAACCATGTGCACATGTGGTTTGGCGTCACAGATAGTAGAGCACATACTCCAGGACTGCCCAAACTACAACATATTCAGGCGAACCTTCTGGCCTAGAGAGACAACAGTGGAAGATAAATTCTATGGACCGCTGAGTGAACTAAAAAGACTGTTAGATTTATACACGAGACAACATTGCAGTTATAGACATATTTCAAGCGAACGAAAGAAGAAGAAAAAGAAGAAGAAGAAGAAGAAGAAGAAGAAGAAGAAGAAGAAGAAGAAGAAGAAGAAGAAGAAGAAGAAGAAGAAGAAGAAGAAGCAGATCTCCTGGTCCACTAAGTATGCAGATAAATGGCACATCTCTTAAACAAGTTAAAGAATTCAAATATCTTGGAAGTATGATCACAGAAGATGGCAGACTGGATAGAGAAATCGAAATCAGATGTCAAAAATCAAGTGCACTTACATATCAACTATCACTCATACTGAAACATCCAAACATACCTATGTCCGACGGAAAGGGGGTCGGTGGGGGGGGGGGGGGGGGGGGGAGGGGTAATCGAGATAAATAATTGTCCCTACAGTATTTTTTGGGACAGCGAATTATAAAAATACAAATCGGGATTGTTCAGGAAAACCGGATTGTCTGACAACCCTAACTATGTCTGCGGACGAGCAGTAAAGAAGTAAATACAATGATTGAAGCCACAGAAATGTGGTGTTACAGGCGAGGGCTGAGAATATCCTGGGCAGGAAACATGAGTAATCTTAACGTGTTGTGTTGAGGCTAAGACAAACAGACAACTTATCACAAACATCAGACAGAGAACAGACAACTTATCACAAACATCAGATAGAGAGCAGACAACTTATCACAAACATCAGACAGAGAGCAGACAACTTATCACAAACATCAGACAGAGAACAGACAACTTATCACAAACATCAGACAGGAAACAAACAACTTATCACAAACACCAGACAGAGAACAGACAACTTATCACAAACACCAGACAGAGAACAGACAACTTATCACAAACACCAGACAGAGAACAGACAACTTATCACAAACATCAGACAGAGAACAGACAACTTATCACAAACACCAGACAGAGAACAGACAACTTATCACAAACACCAGACAGAGAACAGACAACTTATCACAAACATCAGACAGAGAACAGACAACTTATCACAAACACCAGACAGAGAACAGACAACTTATCACAAACACCAGACAGAGAACAGACAACTACTCACAAACATCAGACAGAGAACAGACAACTTATCACAAACATCAGACAGAGAACAGACAACTACTCACAAACATCAGACAGAGAACAGACAACTTATCACAAACACCAGACAGAGAACAGACAACTACTCACAAACATCAGACAGAGAACAGACAACTTATCACAAACATCAGACAGAGAACAGACAACTTATCACAAACATCAGACAGAGAACAGACAACTACTCACAAACATCAGACAGAGAACAGACAACTTATCACAAACACCAGACAGAGAACAGACAACTTATCACAAACATCAGACAGAGAACAGACAACTTATCACAAACACCAGACAGAGAACAGACAACTTATCACAAACACCAGACAGAGAACAGACAACTTATCACAAACATCAGACAGAGAACAGACAACTTATCACAAACATCAGACAGAGAACAGACAACTTATCACAAACATCAGACAGAGAACAGACAACTACTCACAAACATCAGACAGAGAACAGACAACTTATCACAAACATCAGACAGAGAACAGACAACTTATCACAAACACCAGACAGAGAACAGACAACTTATCACAAACATCAGACAGAGAACAGACAACTTATCACAAACATCAGACAGAGAACAGACAACTTATCACAAACACCAGACAGAGAACAGACAACTTATCACAAACATCAGACAGAGAACAGACAACTACTCACAAACATCAGACAGAGAACAGACAACCTTATCACAAACACCAGCAGAGAACAGACAACTTATCACAAACACCAGACAGAGAACAGACAACTTATCACAAACATCAGACAGAGAACAGACAACTACTCACAAACATCAGACAGAGAACAGACAACTTATCACAAACACCAGACAGAGAACAGACAACTTATCACAAACACCAGACAGAGAACAGACAACTTATCACAAACACCAGACAGAGAACAGACAACTTATCACAAACACCAGACAGAGAACAGACAACTTATCACAAACATCAGACAGAGAACAGACAACTACTCACAAACATCAGACAGAGAACAGACAACTTATCACAAACACCAGACAGAGAACAGACAACTTATCACAAACACCAGACAGAGAACAGACAACTTATCACAAACACCAGACAGAGAACAGGACAACTTATCACAAACACCAGACAGAGAACAGACAACTTATCACAAACACCAGACAGAGAACAGACAACTTATCACAAACATCAGACAGAGAACAGACAACTTATCACAAACACCAGACAGAGAACAGACAACTTATCACAAACATCAGACAGAGAACAGACAACTTATCACAAACATCAGACAGATGTTGTGCCATGCTTTGCCACATAGAAGAAGAAACAAAGCTGGGATCTGTTTGTAACAACTGGGAACATTTATGGCCAGAGAGACAGATCACCACACACTATGACTATTGGGTATATGGTGCTAGCCCCATATTGGACAGACCACTGGTCACTCGGTGGCTGATGTGGTCAACTCACACCGGTCGCTTGTACTTTCTAAGACATTTCCGGGTAACAATCTGAGGGTGAGGTCCACTTGGCAGCCCAGCTCCATTTTTAAAATACGCATCCATGCGGATTTGAACCAATGTCCATCGTGCCGACAGGCGAGCGGCTTGCCACTGCAATACCGCGGCTCCTAGTTGATTATATCCTGATTGTGATATTAGTTTATTCAATGCCCACTGTTATATTAATCAACGCTATGTTAATTATTATATTACTCTACTCTGTGCTAATTGTTATATTGATATACGCTATGCTGTTGTTGTATAATATGTCCTATGCTTATTGTTATTATCAATCCCTAAAATATTAATTGTTGTATTAATCTATTCTATGCCGACTGTTATATGAATCTACTCTGTGCTAACTGTTATATTAACCCGTTATATGCTAGTATTATAATAACCTACTCTATGATAATTATTACACTAATCTACTTTATATTGATTGTTACATCCCCGGGAAGGTTAACCCGGTCAACAAATGCCCGCAGAAGTCGGATGTGTCGGCCTAACGGCACAAGAACGCAGCTCTGCTGTAAACAGGCACAACGCAATCACATCGGGAAGAAAAAAAATCCGGATGAACGAAGAAGAAGATTGTTACATTAATTTACTATATAAATAATGTTACAATGTATATACTATATACTAATGTTTACATTAATCTAGTCAATGATTGAATTGTTACATTAAATTACACCCTGTGACATGCTGTATTATTCTACTGTTTGCAAAGTGTTATATTAATCTTTTCTGTGGTATTTGTTACATTATTCTACTCTATGGTACTATCTTACACTCTGCCTGCCATTTATTACTTTTACAAATTATATCTCAATGATTTCTTCTGTTATAACTGAACAATTGCCAGCAATACAAAACATAAAACATTTACATTTGATAAAGAAATTATATACTGTTTGTAACAACGTAATGTGTGTACAATTAATTTGGGTGAAAGTTTCAGTCGTCACACTGTGGTTGATCACAGATTCAAATTTGGGCGACCAATCTTGAACGGTCTAGCCCTAGATAAAACCGAAGGCGTCGCTGCTATGACTAGCAAGGTGGGTGAAGTGGCGGGTTCTGGGGACAAGACAGATGGGGTTAGGGGTAATACTATAGCGTCACCCCTTGAACTGAGCAATCAATGGGAGCACATAAATCGCAGCCAAGCACCCGGTAAAAAAGCGGTTAGCAACATGGCAGACGGTTTATTTCGGAAGTCTTTAGTTTCAGAGACTAGAAACGGTTCCCAAACTTTTACGACTTTTTAAATGAAAATGTGTTTTCACCTGTGTCTTTGTTGGCTTGATCTTTAATAAACACACTGACACTTATACGGCCAAGGGTCAGTATTTAAGATCGATATATCAAAGCGTGCATCACCAGAGGGAAGTGTTTTGGGCCTTTATATCCAGGTTTTCATAACAAAATGCAGTGTTTTGGACTTTTGTAAGGATATTTATAGACGGGAAGTCGGTGCTTCCGGGTTGAAATACCAAAGCGTTTTAGAAATTCAAAACAATGTTTTCTCGTAGAGAATTTGAATAACGAAGACACAAACAAGAGATTATTTTTATGGTACTTGGTTAATGTTCTTCTTCTTCTTTCGTTCGCTTGAAATATGTCTATAACTGCAATGTTGTATCTTGTATGAATTTAACTGTCTTTTTTAGTTCACACGGCGGCCCATAGAGTTTATCTTCCACTGTCGTCTCTCTCTTGGTTAATGTAATTTCTATCACACCTTTACAGTAAAAAGTTAAAAAAAAATTCGCGTGAAGATTCGACAGGGTCGACTTCATTGCACCGGGCTTTTATGCCATATGGCGCAGTCTCTTTCCGCAGCGAACTGCCGAAAGCATCGCACGCACAAAGCACGAACTCCGTAGCTCCAGCGACGACCCCCAGGAGTCTCCGGAAAATATGCACTCGTGAACCGAAGGACGCGGCCCAGAATCAATCCCATAACCTTTGGAGCCCGAGTCAGACGGCTTGACTACTTCGCCACGGAGACACCGGCAACTTTTAAAGTTTACACGTGAAGCCCCCTCGTAGACTGGGCAAGTTTGACTAGAACACAATCACAAGCAGCAGAATGGACGTCGCACTCAGACTCTTATTACTTGTGCAGTTCCCTGTCAACTTTGTTAACGCGCCCGACCTAGACTTGTGGTCGTAAATTGTAAATATTTCAGAAATCAGAGTGGGTTCATCTGAAGGTGAGGGACACTGGTCATAGGGAAAGCTGGTCCACGCGTAAAAATCAGTCCAAGGTGGACTACGCATGAATTCACCGCGAACGATGAAACAACAATGCACACATATAAATTAATAAGAACATTTACATCAGCCAAACGAAATATAAAATTAACACAAGTTTACAACAATTGCTATGTGTCTTCCCGGCATGCTTTATTTAGGTGATTCAATAAACATAGACTTCCGCTAAGTGACAATCTCGCTGCCACATTAATGTCAAGTGCTTCTCCTGAAGTGTTCCTCGGAAACCCAAATCTTCTCTAAGAGGCAGGACCAGGCCGATAAATATCGCCGTGCTCATTAGCTATAACTCAGCAACGCATTCAGGGAGCATTAACGAAGGTTTGGCTGTACTGGAGGAGTGTGGGAACGAATGGTGGGTGTGTCTGAAACTTGTTAGGGCAGTCTTGGTCAGTGTGTCACCAACAATTAACTGGTGCCGGTCGCTTTCCTGCAGGTCACGTCTGGCTTTTATTTAGGGAGTTTGTGACCCAGGTCGTTTGTTGTCGCTGCTTCTATTTACATTCACCATCATCTGGTGCCTTGCCGGCTGGCGTGGGAGATCATGTTTCTCCGAAACATTTGGGGTTTCTTCGGGGGACCCGGCCATGAAAAA
Organism: Cepaea nemoralis; assembly: GCA_014155875.1. Lineage (NCBI taxonomy): Eukaryota > Metazoa > Mollusca > Gastropoda > Stylommatophora > Helicidae > Cepaea > Cepaea nemoralis. The sequence goes on from JACEFZ010005427.1 coordinate 14,027, forward strand.
ATTCCCGTTGTTGATTTCCCCTTTCTTTTTTTTCCACAAACTTTCCGGTTGAATCTCCGAGTTTTTCCCAAAAACCCTCTTTTCTTTCAAAACCCCTTTCCGGTTGCCCAATTTGCTCATTTTGTCTTCCTTTAATTTAACAAAAGAGACTGTTTTTTGGTTGGGGATGTTTTCTTTTGATAACTACCCCAGAGTGAAATTTTTCCCCATTTTTCTTGTCCCAATGTAATATTTCTTAGGGGGACTTATGTTTTTTTTTTTGAAATTTGCTCGTTAAAAAGGGAATCTTTTGAGTTTGAAATTTTTTAACACGGTTTCCTCAAAAAAAAATCAAAACTTAATAGTTAGGGGGAAATTTTAAAAATTTAAAAATTAAAAATAAAATTTAATTTGTAATTAATGATTAAAATAAAGAAATATTAAAAATATAAAGGAAAATAATTTTAGTAGATTGGAAAATTTGTTTTTTAGGTTAATTAAAAATGGTAAAGATAAAAATAATAAAGATAATAGATAGATAGATAGATAGATAGATAGATAGATAGATAGATAGATAGATAGATAGATAGATAGATAGATAGATAGATAGATAGATAGATAGATAGATAGATAGATAGATAGATAGATAGATAGATAGATAGATCTGACCCGATAGATAGAGAGGGTGGGATAGACGGAGGGAGAGACAGACGGGCAGACAGACAGATAGATAGACAGACCAGACAGACAGACAGACAGACAGACAGACAGACAGACAGACAGACAGACAGACAGACAGACAGTCGGGAACGGGAACTTATATGACTACTTATATGAATTAAATGAGATGCTCCCCACCAGGGACTGGACGAAGCCGGGCCGGGTCAGCTAGTTTCATATAAAACCTCATCTCCAAGGCTTCCGCCGATTTATTTTTTTTCCGCCTGTTTACTAAATATCCAGGATTCACAACCATATGTTAAAATTGGTTCTATGTAACATGCAGGAACTCCTTTCTAACTGTCAAGGACAGTGACTTATTGCACTAAATGTTCTTCATTTGATAGAATGCAGTTTTTGCTTGTCCTATTCTCTTTATATCTCTAATTATATTAGTGTGTTCTAACACTAGCAATGGGTAAACACCAGAATTATATAGTTATTCTCGGTGAAAGAAATACAAAACCCAAAACAAAACAAACAAGAAAGAAAGAAAAATCAAGTATAGTATTTCACTCACGTTAACAGGCATAACACTCTTATAAAAATCATACAGGAGGGTAAGGCTGGAGGCAAGCGAACAAGAGGTAGACAACGATAGAAATGGGACGACAACATCAGGAGATGGACGAACAGCAGTCTGACTGAATGTACAATCAAGCCAGTGTTGAAGATTCATTGCAGCCAACCTTTATTGTGGAGACGGCACTTGATTGATTGATAGTTCTTTACGTGTGAACAAAATACAATGGTTTCAACACCAAATACATGTCTTTTATGGATTCATTCAATAATTAACTCACTCAGTAGAAACTGTCACTCATACACCCCGAGAACCCTGTTTTGATCTATGTGAACAGTGAAAGAAAAGGACCACAGTACACGCCTTGAGGCCTAGTGTTGGGCGTATGGTGATTTGCATATCCTTTACAGGAAGTCGCAGTCAAACCCAGCATGTTTTGAATGTTTGCAATTTCTTAGCAAGTTTACGTTCAGTAGTTTGCCATTGCTTTCTGAACGCCCGGCACCCATACGATTGTATGAGTGTAAGTAAATAAGTCACAAATGGCTGTAAAAAAATAACTAAATATGATAACAAATTAAAATCAGTTTATTTTTATACATGTATTATCCCTTGCGGGTCTCAGGAAGCAATGGCAAACTACTGAGCGTAATCTTGCCAAGAAATCAACATACAGCTGAAAGATGCTGATGTTGACAGCGATGCCCTGTAAAGGATATGCGAAACCACCCCCCCCCCCCCCCCCCCCCCAAAAAAAAAAATGTGTCCCTTTATTTCTCAATAATTTCCACCAACGTTGATGCACTTATCCCATCGTTTTATCAGTCCTCCCAAACCGGCTGCATAGAACTGCGTGCTCTGTTTTCTTAACCACGTTTTCACTTCACATTCAACCTCGGCGTCATTCGCGAATGACTCCCGCCAAGGTGGGTTTTCGGTGGACCAAAAAGGTGGAAATCGCTAGAGGCTAAGTCCACTGAAAATCCACCTTGGCGGGAGACATTTCGCGAATGACGCGAAGTTGAATGTGAAGTGAAAACGTGGTTTAGAAAACATAGCACGCAGTTCTATTATTATATGTGAAGGTGGTGATTGTCCAAAGAGGGTAATAATTAGTTGCATATCCTTTACAAGACGTTGCAATCAACCCCAGGATTTTTTGGCTGTTCGTCATTTCTTGGCAAGTTTACGTTCGGTAGTTTGCCATTACTTTCTGAACGATCGGCACCCATACTATTTTCAGGAAGAAAAAAAAATCTCACGGCGGTCTGCTGCCAAATCGCATGTAGCTGTGTTTCGAACGCGGGTATGCGGGATTACGAAGTGCGTCTGTAACATCTTAGCCACGGACCAGGCTAAAAGGGTAATTAATGGTTGGTAATAAAAAGTGGATTTATCCAGGAACAAGTTTTGGTGGTCACTGATTCAGGAAGGAGGCGATATGGGGAAACTAGTAGACATTAGAAGTTTGATTTGTCCTTGTGAAGGTTAGAAGTTTAACTAGGTCAATGGAGGGCAGAGGTCACACTATTAAAGTCATGATGATGGTCACATGGGGCAAGTAAAGGTCAAAGGTCACACAGAGACTTATGGGTTAGCAGTGGAAATGGGCATGGCTTGAGGGTGCCAACAGCAACGGAACGTGACAAGTCATTGGGAAGCTTGACAACAAAAGACACAGACACAAAAACGAACGTTTCCACAAAGGTCGTTGTCTATAAACAAAAACCGGAAAACAAGGATTCTTAACTGTGAACAGACACCGAGGAAAGGCCTGACGGATACATAATTAGACATCAAGACGGGTAACGTTACTACTAGGACTCTTCGCTGGCTGTTGAAGATAAGGAAGCAGCAAATATGGGAATGTCCTAAGTGTTGTGATGTGGGTTCTTCACTCTCAACTCAACTCAACTCAACTCATCTAAACTCAACTCAGCTCATCTAAACTCAACTCACCTCATCTAAACTTAACACATCTAAACTCAACTCAACTCATCTAAACTCAACTCAGACATTAACCAGAAGTCCAGGAAGAGGATTCTGACAACCAGCATGTCTGTAAGGAGAACTATTTAGTGGTATAAACTAAACCTATGATAATTAGCAGTGGAAGGGAGATACCATCAATCCATCTCGTAGATATACTGGAACAAGAGCAAGTGAAAACCGTAAACTGATTAGACGTAGATAGCCCCCCCCCTCCCCCTCCGATATGTCTCCACCTTGCCGCGGTGGGGGGGGGGGGGGGCCTTGCCTGTCCAAATGACCCCACGAGCTAAGCCGACGGAAGCACAACTATGTGTCGGACAGGACTTGGGTTAGGGGCCAGAACAAGAGAGACACAACCTGCTGCTCTGCAGGTAGACTAAGGATAGCAGTCAATAAGTTAAAATCAGGCGCACGAAGGCAGAAATTCTTGGTCCGGATACATACTCTAAAGCTCTCAGCTGAGGGATATGGCTGAACGCCTCTAAGCTATAAACCCTCGGATGTGAGAGCCGGGCCGATACTCACCTACTGCAAAATGTAGGTGTGAAATGCTGGGCATGCTACATGCTTAGTTCAGATAACTGTTCGAAGGCTCTCAGCTGGGGGATATGAGGGATCCTCTGATGAGAAGGCCTGGCCGTCACTAGCTCTCTGATGCATGGAGGTAGTCTGCTGAGCCGGCAGCACATGTAGCCTACCTCGTGAGCGATAATTAAGATGGCGAAGTGGCTAAGATGAAAGTCTGTATCTACACTCATAGAGTAGTCAAAGGTGGAAAAACGTCTCAAAAACACGAAATGGACAGCTTGGCTAGCGAATCCATCACGTGGAAGTCCGAAGCGAAAGTTTGATGAGTGGATGTCGTCTGCAGATTGTTCGTCCCTGGTTTGTGTGGGGAGCGACCAGTGGCAAACGAAATGCCCAAATAATTGAAGTGAGGAATTAAAGCAGCCATGAGCAGGATGTGGCGATTCCTCGGGTGAGCCCAGTCTCAGAGCACTATGTGCCGGCTCTGTAATTATAGAACCCTCCTTAGATAGCGGGGAATGCCCATGGTCTGCCCCTGCCTTCCCTTGAGGGTTGACCGTGATGTCTTTGGCCGTGCTACCGTGACCAGCTGAGATGTGATCGACACCACAAAAATTGTCTCTCGAAACCTCCAGGACGGTTAACCTGATCAATAACGCCCGCCGAAGTCGGATGTGTAGGCCTATGGATGGCAAATTAAAACTGGCACAACGCAAAAACGTCCGAGTGAAATGTCTTACGTGCCCGGAACAGCTCTGACTATCTAGTTTTCCAAATGTCCTTGTGACCGGAACTGCTCTGACAATACATGTCTTCCGGCACAACGAACAGCAAATGTCCGAATCGAAAGCTCGCTGAATGGATACTGTTTGCAGACAGGTCTGGTTTGTCCGGGGAGCGGCCCGTAGCAAACGAAATACCCAATATATTGAAGTGAGGAATTAAAGCAGCCATGAGCAGGACGTGGCGATTCCCTCGGTGAGCCCAGCAACTATGGAAGCCTCCCTTGGATGGCGGATAATGCCCATGGACTGTCCCTGCCTTCCATTGAGGGCTGATCGTGAAGTATTCGACCGTTCTAACTTGACCAGTTGGGATGTGGGCGGCACCACAAAAGTGAGAGTCCCCCAGGAATGCTAACTTGGTCAAAAACTCACGCAAAAGTCGGATGTGTTGGTCTAAGGGTCTAGGCCCAAGGGTGCATAACAATACAACGCAAATACATCTGAAAAAATACTCCGGATGAACGCTGAAGAAGAAGAAGAAGACGTTGTTAGGCACACAGAACTGATACATGACTCTGGTGATCCTGTAAAATGGCGGTACATGACCTTTCCCCGCTTACATGTTGATGATGAATAGAACACATGTAACACATTTCTCCTCTCTTCAACATACAGATGATGGCAGAAGTGAAACGGAAATCAAACAGACAGTAGCCATGGGCAACAATGTTTTCAGCAACATGAAATCAATATTAACACATAGAGAGATCAACAAGGGATTACAAATGGAAATTGTTAAAGTTATGTATATTAAACACTGCTATATGGCGCAGAAGCCTGGACAGTGAACAGGCAATTAGAAAGTCGGATAGAGGCGCTAGAGATGCGAATATACAGAAGAATATGTCGTATTTCATGGAAACTAAAACGACCAAATAAGAGTTTATAGAAAAACTGGGAATGAAAAGAGAGTTGATGATAGAAATAACAAAAGAGGCAAGTGAAATATATCGGCCACGTGACATAACACTCTTATAAAAACCATACCGAGGGTAAGGTTGAAGGCAAGCGAGCAAGAGGTAGACAACGATACAAGTGGGAAGTTAACATCAAGAGACGACGGTGTTGGAGATTCATTCCAGCCAACTGTCATTGTGGAGACGGCACCTGACTGATTGATGTAGTAGCCTAGCGCCTAGCGGAAGACATAGTTGCCAGAAGCAAACTTGCGACTCCTACAGCATATAGGTGAGTACCTTCAAATGCAACCAAACTAGATGTCATATAATGTGGGTACCACCAGATGCCACCACATTAAATGTCATATAGTGTGGGTACCACCAGACGCCATCAAATTAGATGTCATATAGTGTGGGTACCACCAGATGCCACCACACTAGATGTCATATAGTGTGGGTACCACCAGATGCCACCACATTAAATGTCATATAATGTGGGTACCACCAGATGCCACCACATTAAATGTCATATAGTGTGGGTACCACCAGATGCCATCAAATTAGATGTCATATAGTGTGGGTACCACCAGATGCCACCACACTAGATGTCATATAGTGTGGGTACCACCAGATACCACCACACGAGATGTCATAAAGTCTGGGTACCACCAGATGACCCACACGAGATGTCATAAAGTCTGGGTACCACCAGATGACCTCACACGAGATGTCATATAATGTTGGTACCCCAGATAACCTCACACGAGATGTCATATAATGTTGGTACCACCTGATGCCACCACACTAGATGTCATATGGGGGGGGGGGGGGGAGTGGGCACCAACAGATGCAACCACATTAGATAAGCATGTCAATCTGTCATTCAGTCAGTGAGCTAGCTGGTGGCATTCTGGCAGCGGCATTATAAGTATATGCCTGTGCATATTGTTGGTTTGTCGGGACTGCTGTCTTTTCCACTCTTCACACGGGGCAGTGAGGAGTATTTTGTGTGATATTCACTGACACGGGAACAGAACATTAAGGGGTGACACTCAGCCGTGAAGTTGGAACCGCGACTAACAACTAACGATTAATACGGCATGGACTGTAAGAAAAGAATAGGTCCCAGAAATGTATATTAATCAATGAAAGAACAAATACAACAACACATGACAGATTTCATCGTGTCTCGGCTGTGTACTAGAGCCAGTGTACGACTGCGTCCACCTGTGATGTATTAATGGACCCGTGGGCAGTCCGACGTCATTGGGGGGATGAAACAGTCTATCGGGGACGTGTGCGTCAGTGGAATATGTTTAATCAGCCGACATCACGTGATGGATGTGGCGGTTTTAAAACCCACATGTGCAAATAAAATACCTGGTGAATTACACCGGATCTGGTGTGTTTGTTTTACCAGGTATTTTCTAGAGCCCTATTTGACGTGGTCGAAACGATAAGAGCACTCGATTTTAAACTACCGGTGCGTTGATGGCGAAGTAGGGCGTTCAGTGTCTACACGGGCAATAGGTTGAACATAAGTTGAATTCTCATTCAGAAAGCAGTGGCAAGCTGCTGAAAGTAAAATCGCCGGGAAAATCAACATGTGTTTGGTCGCAACATCCTGCAAAAGACACGCCACATCAAGTTGGATTTGGTATGTTTTCATATCTCCTTCTTCTAGTCCAGTGGTTCTCAACATTTTTTGGCCCGTTCCCCCCTTCACCATATTTTCAGAACGTCATTCCCCCCCCCCTTCCTATCAAAAATTTGGCCCGTTCCCCCCTTCATCGTATTTTCAGAACGTCATTCTCCCCCCCCCCCCCTTTCATATATCCTATCTAAAAATCCCCTCACCCCTATACAGTATATGTAAAAATGTAAGGTAAATTTAATAGCACATACTAAAACAAGTCTAGACATCCACATAAAACATGATTTGTGGGTCTACTGACTTTATAAAATGAATTTTCGAAGGATGAGACGTACTTAACTGTAAAGTATGAAGCACAAACTATCGTCTGTCAAGACGGCAAGGTGCCAATGAATGAATGAATGAATGAATGAATGAAGGGAAAAACAATATCAAGTAATCGGTTCTTGTATTAACGTGATCTTGAAATTGTCTTCATTCCCCCCCCCCCCCCCTGGAAACCCTAAAATTCCCCCCTAGGGGGGAATTCCCCACTGTTCTAGTCGTTCATGCCCTGTGGTGTTGGTTGTCATGTCTGTCCATAGCCTTCTGTCTCGTGTACTGCCTATATTCTTGTAATCCGTGCCATGTGGTGTTGGTGATCTTGTCTGTCCATGCCATGTGGTGTTGGTGATCTTGTCTGTCCATGCCGTGTGATGTTGGTCATCTTGTCTGTCCATGCCGTGTGATGTTGGTGATCTTGTCTGTCCTTACCATGTGGTGTTGGTGATCTAGTCTGTCCATGCCATGTGGTGTTGGTGGTCATGTCTGTCCATGCCGTGTAGTGTTGGTGATCTTGTCTGTCCATGCCGTGTGGTGTTGGTGATCTTGTCTGTCCATGCCATGTGGTGTTGGTCATCTTGTCTGTCCATGCCATGTGGTGTTGGCGATCTTGTCTGTCCATGCCGTGAGATGTTGATGATCTTGTCTGTCCATGCCGTATGGTGTTGGTTGGTGATCTTGTCTGTCCATGCCGTGTGATGTTGGTGATCTTGTCTGTCCTTACCATGTGGTGTTGGTGATCTTGTCTGTCCATGCCATGTGGTGTTGGTGGTCATGTCTGTCCATGCCGTGTAGTGTTGGTGATCTTGTCTGTCCATGCCGTGTGGTGTTGGTGATCTTGTCTGTCCATGCCATGTGGTGTTGGTCATCTTGTCTGTCCATGCCATGTGGTGTGGTCGATCTTGTCTGTCCATGCCGTATGATGTTGATGATCTTGTCTGTCCATGCCGTATGGTGTTGGTTGGTGATCTTGTCTGTCCATGCCGTGTGATGTTGGTTGGTGATCTTGTCTGTCCATGCCGTGTGATGTTGGTTGGTGATCTTGTCTGTCCATGCCTTGTGATGTTGGTTGGTGATCTTGTCTGTCCAATCTTCTTCTAGTAGTCCATGCCATGTGGTGTTGATGATCTTGTCTGTCCATGCCGTGTAGTGTTGGTGATCTTGCCTGTCCATGCCGTGTGGTGTTGGTGATCTTGTCTGTCCATGCCGTGTGGTGTTGGTGATCTTGTCTGTCCATGCCATATAGTGTTGGTGATCTTGTCTGTCCATGCCGTGTGCTGTTGGTGATCTTGTCTGTCCATGCCATTGTGGTGTTGGTGATCTTGTCTGTCCATGCCATATAGTGTTGGTGATCTTGTCTGTCCATGCCATATAGTGTTGGTGATCTTGTCTGTCATGCCATATAGTGTTGGTGATCTTGTCTGTCCATGCCGTGTGGTGTTGGTGATCTTGTCTGTCCATGCCATATAGTGTTGGTGATCTTGTCTGTCCATGCCGTGTGCTGTTGGTGATCTTGTCTGTCCATGCCATATTGTGTTGGTGATCTTGTCTGTCCATGCCATAATAGTGTTGGTGATCTTGTCTGTCCATGCCATGTGGTGTTGGTGATCTTGTCTGTCTATGCCATATAGTGTTGGTGATCTTGTCTGTCCATGCCATATAGTGTTGGTGATCTTGTCTGTCCATGCCGTGTGAGTGTTGGTGATTGTCTGTCACCATATAGTGTTGGTGATCTTGTCTGTCCATGCCGTGTGGTGTTGGTGATCTTGTCTGTCCATGCCATATAGTGTTGGCGATCTTGTCTGTCCATGCCGTGTGGTGTTGGTGATCTTGTCTGTCCATGCCATATAGTGTTGGTGATCTTGTCTGTCCATGCCGTGTGGTGTTGGTGATCTTGTCTGTCCATGCCATATAGTGTTGGTGATCTTGTCTGTCCATGCCGTCTAGTGTTGGTGATCTTGTCTGTTCATGCCATATAGTGTTGGTGATCTTGTCTGTCCATGCCATATTGTGTTGGTGATCTTGTCTGTCCATGCCATGTGGTGTTGGTGATCTTGTCTGTCCATGCCATATAGTGTTGGTGATCTTGTCTGTCCATGCCATATAGTGTTGGTGATCTTGTCTGTCAATGCCATATAGTGTTGGTGATCTTGTCTGTCCATGCCGTGTGGTGTTGGTGATCTTGTCTGTCCATGCCATATAGTGTTGGTGATCTTGTCTGTCCATGCCAGTAGTGCTGTTGGTGATCTTGTCTGTCCATGGCCATATTGTGGTTGGTGATCTTGTCTGTCCATGCCATATAGTGTTGGTGATCTTGTCTGTCCATGCCATAGTAGTGTTGGTGATCTTGTCTGTCCTATGCCATATAGTGTTGGTGATCTTGTCTGTCCATGCCATATAGTGTTGGTGATCTTGTCTGTCCATGCCGTGTAGTGTTGGTGATCTTGTCTGTCCATGCCGATGTGGTGTTGGTGATCTTGTCTGTCCATGCCATGTGGTGTTGGTGATCTTGTCTGTCCATGCCATATAGTGTTGGCGATCTTGTCTGTCCATGCCGTGTGGTGTTGGTGATCTTGTCTGTCCATGCCATGTGGTGTTGGTGATCTTGTCTGTCCATGCCGTGTGGTGTTGGTGATCTTGTCTGTCCATGCCGTGTGGTGTTGGTGATCTTGTCTGTCCATGCCGTTTGGTGTTGGTGATCTTGTCTGTCCATGCCATATAGTGTTGGTGATCTTGTCTGTCCATGCCAGTATGAGTGTTGGTGATCTTGTCTGTCCATGCCATATAGTGTTTGGTCGATCTTGTCTGTCCATGCCAGTAGTGGTGTTGGTGATCTTGTCTGTCCATGCCATATAGTGTTGGTGATCTTGTCTGTCCATGCCGTAGTGTGTTGGTGATCTTGTCTGTCCATGCCATATAGTGTTGGTGATCTTGTCTGTCCATGCCCGTGTGGTGTTGTGATCTTGTCTGTCCATGACATATAGTGTTGGTGATCTTGTCTGTCCATGCCATATAGTGTTGGTGATCTTGTCTGTCCATGCCAGTTAGTGTTGGTGATCTTGTCTGTCCATAAGCCAGTAGTAGGTGTTGGTGATCTTGTCTGTCCATGCCATATTGTGTTGGTGATCTTGTCTGTCCATGCCATATAGTGTTGGTGATCTTGTCTGTCCATGCCATATAGTGTTGGTGATCTTGTCTGTCCATGCCATATAGTGTTGGTGATCTTGTCTGTCCATGCCATATAGTGTTGGTGATCTTGTCTGTCCATGCCATATAGTGTTGGTGATCTTGTCTGTCCATGCCGTGTGGTGTTGGTGATCGTGTCTGTCCATGCCATATAGTGTTGGAGATCTTGTCTGTCCATGCCATATAGTGTTGGTGATCTTGTCTGTCCATGCCGTGTGGTGTTGGTGATCTTGTCTGTCCATGCCATGTGGTGTTGGTGATCTTGTCTGTCCATGTCATGTGGAGTTGGTGATCTTGTCTGTCCATGCCGTGTGGTGTCGGTGATCTTGTCTGTCCATGCCGTGTGGTGTTGGTGATCTTGTCTGTCCATGCCGTGTGGTGTTAGTGATCTTGTCTGTCCATGCCGTGTGGTGTTGGTGATCTTGTCTGTCCATGCCGTGTGGTGTTGGTGATCTTGTCTGTCCATGCCATTTGGTGTTGGTGATCTTGTCTGTCCATGCCATATAGTGTTGGTGATCTTGTCTGTCCATGCCATATAGTGTTGGTGATCTTGTCTGTCCATGCCATATAGTGTTGGTGATCTTGTCTGTCCATGCCGTTTGGTGTTGGTGATCTTTTCTGTCCATGCCATATAGTGTTGGTGATCTTGTCTGTCCATGCCATATAGTGTTGGTGATCTTGTCTGTCCATGCCATATAGTGTTGGTGATCTTGTCTGTCCATGCCATATAGTGTTGGTGATCTTGTCTGTCAATGCCATATAGTGTTGGTGATCTTGTCTGTCCATGCCATATAGTGTTGGTGATCTTGTCTGTCCATGCCGTGTGGTGTCGTTGATCTTGTCTGTCCATGCCATATAGTGTTGGCGATCTTGTCTGTCCATGCCATATAGTGCTGGTGATCTTGTCTGTCCATGCCATATAGTGTTGGTGATCTTGTCTGTCCATGCCATATAGTGTTGGCGATCTTGTCTGTCCATGCCGTTTGGTGTTGGTGATCTTGTCTTTCCATGCCGTGTGGTGTTGGTGATCTTGTCTGTCCATGCCATATTGTGTTGGTGATCTTGTCTGTCCATGCCGTGTAGTGTTGGTGATCTTGTCTGTCCATGCCGTGTGATGTTGGTGATCTTGTCTGTCCATGCCGTGTGATGTTGGAGATCTTGTCTGTCCATGCCGTGTGGTGTTGGTGATCATGTCTGTCCATGCCATATAGTGTTGGTGATCTTGTCTGTCCATGCCGTGTGGTGGTGGTGATCTTCTCTGTCCTTGCCATATAGTGTTGGAGATCTTGTCTGTCCATGCCGTGTGGTGTTGGCGATCTTGTCTGTCCATGCCAAATAGTGTTGGTGATCTTGTCTGTCCATGCCATATAGTGTTGGTGATCTTGTCTCTCCATGCCATATAGTGTTGGTGATCTTGTCTCTCCATGCCATGTGGTGTTGGTGATCTTGTCTGTCCATGCCATGTGGAGTTGGTGATCTTGTCTGTCCATGCCGTGTAGTGTTGGTGATCTTGTCTGTCCATGCCGTGTGATGTTGGTGATCTTTCTGTCCATGCCGTGTGATGTTGGTGATCTTGTCTGTCCATGCCGTATGGTGTTGGTGATCTTGTCTGTCCATGTCGTGTGGTGTTGGTGATCTTGTCTGTCCATGCCGTGTGGTGGTGGTGATCTTGTCTGTCCATGCCATGTGGTGTTGGTAGGTGATTTTGTCTGTCCATGCCGTGTGATGTTGGTGATCTTCTCTGTCCATGCCGTGTGGTGGTGGTGATCTTGTCTGTCCATGCCGTATGGTGTTGGTTGGTGATCTTGTCTGTCCATGCCGTGTGGTGTTGGTGATCTTGTCTGTCCATGCCGTGTGGTGTTGGTGATCTTGTCTGTCCATGCCGTGTGATGTTGTTGATCTTGTCTGTCCATGCCGTGTGGTGTTGGTGATCTTGTCTGTCCATGCCATGTGGTGTTGGTGATCTTGTCTGTCCATGACATGTGGTGTTGGTGATCTTGTCTGTCCATGCCGTGTGATGTTGGTTGGTGATCTTGTCTGTCCATGCCATATAGTGTTGGTGATCTTGTCTGTCCATGCCGTGTGATGTTGGTGATTTTGTCTGTCCATGCCGTGTGGTGTTGGTGATCTTGTCTGTCCATGCCGTGTGATGTTGGTTGGTGATCTTGTCTGTCCATGCCGTGTGGTGTTGGTGATCTTGTCTGTCCATGCCATATAGTGTTGGTGATCTTGTCTGTCCATGCCGTGTGGTGTTGGTGATCTTGTCTGTCCATGCCATATAGTGTTGGTGATCTTGTCTGTCCATGCCATATTGTGTTGGTGATCTTGTCTGTCCATGCCATATAGTGTTGGTGATCTTGTCTGTCCATGCCATGTGGTGTTGGTGATCTTGTCTGTCTATGCCATATAGTGTTGGTGATCTTGTCTGTCCATGCCATATAGTGTTGGTGATCTTGTCTGTCCATGCCGTGTAGTGTTGGTGATCTTGTCTGTCCATGCCATATAGTGTTGGTGATCTTGTCTGTCCATGCCGTGTGGTGTTGGTGATCGTGTCTGTCCATGCCATATAGTGTTGGTGATCTTGTCTGTCCATGCCGTCTAGTGTTGGTGATCTTGTCTGTTCATGCCATATAGTGTTGGTGATCTTGTCTGTCCATGCCATATAGTGTTTGTGATCATGTCTGTCCATGCCATATAGTGTTGGTGATCTTGTCTGTCCATGCCGTGTGATGTTGGTGATTGTGTCTGTCCAATATTCCTCTAGCAGTCCATGTCGTGTGGTGTTGGTCGTCATGTCGTTCTACAGCGTTCAGTGCTGTGTGCTGTTAAACCTCTGATAGACCATGCCGTATGGTGTTGGTGGACGTGTCTGTCCTCAGCCTTCTTTCTCGTGTGCTGCCATTCTTCGTATAGTCCATGCCGTGTGGTGTGTTATACCATATGGTGCAATCTCTTTATGCAGGGCGAACTGCCGAATGCGTCGCACGGAGCACCAACTCTGTAGCTCCAGCGACGATCCTCAGGACTCTCATGGAAAGTTGCACCTGTGAAGTGAATAATTTAGACCAGGATCGAACGCATAGCCTTCGGAGCGCGCTGCAGGCGGCTTTACCACATGGCTTTAGAGACTGTCGTGCTCACAGCAAGCAAGCCGTCAAGGCCCGCCCCCCCCACCGGTAATCACAAAGTTACAAGAAACACACCCACACTCGGGCAGTTAGAGCCCCACCAAGGCACACGGGAAGCAGCATGAACAGGACTGATATAAGCAGTTCAATACTGACCCACGACGAGACACTGACTCTAGCACGACTGCACGAACTGGGAGTCAAGCCTGGTCAAGCACGTCAATGTCGTCTTCGTGTGAGAGAGAGAGAGAGAGAGAGAGAGAGAGAGAGAGAGAGAGAGAGAGAGAGAGAGAGAGAGAGAGAGAGAGAGAGAGAGAGAGAGAGAGGAGATACCATAACCAACTCCTCATGGGAACAGTGAGCAACAATCGGAGGGCTGAGAATGTACGGGAATACCCAACAAGCTGTGACGTCGTTCGACGTAGCACACCGTGGCGAAGTGGTCAAGCCGTCTGACTCGGACTCCAAAGGTTGTGGGTTCGATTCCTGGTCGCGTTCTTCGTTCAATTATTTTTTTAGACTCCTGGGGTCGTCGCTAGAGCTACGGAGTTCGTGCTTTGTGGGACCTTTCGGCAGTTCGCTGTGGAAAGAGACTGAGACATATGGGATAAACACCCTGTGCAATGAAGTCGACCCTGTCGACTTTTAAGCGACGTTTTAAAGCGACGTAACATAACATAACGTAACGTAACATCACATCACATGACATGACATGACATGACATGACGTAACGTAACATCACATAACATAACATAACATAACAATATAAAACACAACGTAACGTAACATAACGTAACATCACATAAATTAACATCATATCACATCGCATCACATAGCATAACAAAACATAACGTTGCATAACATAACGTAACATAACCTAACGTAACGTAACATAATGTAACATAACATTTCGCCACGGAGACTCCCATTTTTAACATAACATAGAGCCGTTACCATGTCTAGAGGAAGCCAACCTGACATAGATGCATGTCAAAGCTGGACCAGTAAGGCATCTCATGCATACACGGTGCATGGAACCCACATGTGGGGTCCATAGCCAAATAGTGCTTCACTGCAGATAAGTTGTTGTTGTTGTTGCTGCTGCTGCTGCTGTTGCTGCTGCTGCTGCTGTTGTCTTCCACTTCTGCCGTAGAACGTCGTGGAGAGGAATAATTGAAGTTCCAGCGCCTGTGACTAGCGCCTTTCCTTCAATTTCTTCCATGATTCAGGAGCAGTGTTGTCTAGGATCGAGTAAATTCCCTTCCGGTTTGCTAATCTGGCCATCGGCTCCTTTCATTTATATATATACTAGCTGCCATATATATATATATATACTTTGTTTTAAAATGCAGTTGTATCAGTGTATGTTTGTGTGCCGACGAAGGCTTTAACCGCAATATCTATTTTGTCGCTTTTGATTGTGTTCTAGTAAAGTTTACCGATTCTACTTCTTGAGTTTCGTGTATTCACTCTTAACTATCCATCCATCATCCATCATGTGCCATGCCGATAAGCGTGGGCGGTCATGTTGTGCCATCTCACTCGATCACCAGAGTCGTGGATCAGCTCCGCGTTTATGTCTCGACCATGCCACGTGGCCAAGCCATCCAGGTATTTACTTCTCGGTCTTCCCCTTGGTCTCCTCCCTTCGATCTTGCCAGTTGTCACCGAGTTCTCCAATTAATATATATGGGACACGCTAAAATCGACAGAGAAGCAAACAAGAAGAATAAGAAGAATAAGAAGAAGAAGAAGAAGAAGAAGAAGAAGAAGAAGAAGAAGAAGAAGAGGAAAGAAGAAAAAGAAGAAGAAAGGGGGTTAGAGAGAGGAGCAATAGCAGCAAAAGCAGGATCAGGAGGAGGAACAGGAGGAAAGCGATAGACGGAGCAGTGAAAATGAAAAGAAATAACACACATGAACTCACCTTCCGGACTTTCTGGCACAAACGAGCTCCTGTAACTTTCCAAGTGCCAGGGAAGCGCAAGCGCCAAAGGCTAAAAGATAACATTTGGATGGCAGAGACCAAAATATCACTGCACCAGTTCGTCTCACTTAATTCAGTGAAAGAATATCACAGCCGGCAGCAGACATCACCATGTGGCGGGAACTGGATTTAAACACAATGAGAGACAGCCGCAGCGGTGAGTCACATACACAGACACATACACGCACACACACACACACACACACACACACACACACCTATACAAAGGAAATAAAATTTACACAAACACACACGTGCAGATAAAACGCACGTGTGTGTGAAAAAGAGAGAGACAGAGAAAGAGAGAGAGAGAGAGAGAGAGAGAGAGAGAGAGAGAGAGAGAGAGAGAGAGAGACAGCAAGAGAGAGAGAGACAGCGAGAGAGAGAGAGAGAGAGAGAGAGAGAGAGAGAGAGAGAGAGAGAGAGAGAGAGAACGAACGAACTTTATTTAACACAAACTCTCACAGTTATACACCCACACAATAACTCACAGATACAAACTCCCTCGCATGCACGTATACCCACTCACAAACATTTACACAAAGAGAGCGAATGAGAAAGACAGTAACAAAAAGAGAGAAAGCAAAAGAGTCAGAGATAAGGAAGGAACTGAAGAGAATTGAGAGTCTAAGCGTGATAAAATGAATAAAAAATATCTGCACGTCCTTTATGAGGAGTCGTGATTTACAATGCAATTTTAGTTCAGTAGTTTGCCATTGCTTTATGAACGGCCGACGCTTTATACTATCGAAATCAGCGTTAAGCGTTCTGCTTCCAGGTGTCCCGAGGCTGAATCAGAGCCTCGACTCGGTGTATCGGGACGTTGTGAAACAGGATTTCCGGTAACCAGCATGGCGGTTAGGCATTGAGCCGCTACGGCCTCTGGAGTATTTATCCTTGTGGCTGTGGTTTGCACTTCGCATTTCCTCATGTTGTACTGGTAGTATATGGTTCCCTCGTCCTGCTACTGAGTGAGTGCGTGGCGCGACTCTGTGAGCTGTGATATTCACGTGGAATGCTTTTACGTGTCCGCTTTTGTTTGTACAGTGACCTGCATGTTCGGAACAATGGCTACCGGCTGTTGCTGAATTGACTGATTTGCCTTTTCGGTTCACGAGTGCATTTTTCAGGAGACTCCTGGGAGTCGGCGCTGGAGCTGCGGAGTTCGTGCTTTATGCGACGCTTTCGGCGGGTCGCCCTGCGGATAGAGACAGAGCCATGTGAGAAAACCCGGGTCAATGAGGTCTTTCTGGTGACTGCCGAGTCCATCGACGATGAACTGTGGTTTCCGTGGAGGACTTTTGTGTTGGCATTCTGGTGGCGGCATTATGCACAGTGTACCTGTGCGGGCTGTTGGATTGCCGAGACTCCTGTCTGTTACACTTTTCCCATTGGACAGTGGGGAGAATTTTGTGTGATATTCACTGGCACAGGAACGGAGCATAATGGGGACGACCCATTGCCGTGAAGGTGGAACCTCGACTAACTAACACACATTGTGAAACAACGCGTCTCTCTATCCCGTCAGCCGTTGCGCAGGTTGATAACAAGAATCGATGCGTGCTGATTGATTCTCTCAGCACAGTTAGTTAGTTAGTTAGTTAGTTAGTTAGTTAGTTAGTTAGTTAGTTAGTTAGTTAGTTAGTCGACAGATCATCCTCATTGCACATCGAACCATTCGGTCCATAAGTGCTCGGATCCCCTCCTCAGCAAATCCCGCAGCGTGTAGTGGCTAACGACGCCAGTTCTGTGTTGGTTTATCAATCTTCTTTGGCTTCCTGCGTAATGTTCTTGTTTGGCCACATCTCTTTTAATTTGCTGTTCTCGCAGTCTGACCATGGTTGTAGATTCCCAGTCATCGCTTGGTTCTCGTAAACGACTTACTTCTCGTAGAGCATTCAGAATGTCTGCCTGGTCCATGGTGCGTCCGCCTTCCACAGTAGCCTTACCTGCAAGTCTCTCAGCATAAGAAGACAAGAAGGTGATGGAGGGGACAATAGACAACGATAAAATATACAAAATGGGGAACTATTTACATTCAGATCCCACCACTCCAAACGACGGCATTGTTTCTTCTGAAAGTGGTTTCTACGCTCGCTTGTCAAAACATTGGCGTAGGTTCGAATTCCAATAGTCGCCATATTTTTGTTTTTCCAATCACTATGGTTCTGGGGACGATCCAGCCTCAATAACATGGGTATTTGACAATTCAAAACAATATTTTCCCCTTATGAATATGAAAAAATGAAGACTCAAATAATATGTTGCAGAATGTATTGCCTGGCATATTTCGCTGCAACTCGCCAGCTGCATACAAGATCAAATTTTGTTCAGAATTGTTTGAGAAGATAAGGCGGCTGGTAGGCAGAGTATCTCTTTATGGAGACAATGGCTACGGTCATCGAGCAGTATGGTCACTGCTAAGAAGGAAAGCAATGGCAAACTGCCTTCTTTAAAATGCCTAGAAAATCATGTTTCGTCAATTCATAGAGAAGTCAAGATTGTTTGGGCACGTTATGAGAAGAAATAAATTGAAGAACTTGGTGATACCTGTCAAGATTGAGGGGGAAAAGAACTATGGGGAGGGAAATATCTAGATAACTTGACTACATGGCATAATGAAGACAAAAACACAGAGCTGATACACGACTGTGGTGATCGTGTGAGATGACGAACACAACAGACAACGCTTATCGGCACGTGATGGTTTTTTTGTTGTTGCTTGTTTTGAACGCAAGGTAGTCCAGTTAGTTAGTTAGTTAGTTAGTCGACAGATCATCCTCGTTGTACATCGAACCATTCAGTCCATAAGTGCTCGGATCCCCTCCTCAGCAAATCCCGCAGCGTGTA
This sequence comes from Cepaea nemoralis, assembly GCA_014155875.1. Classification (NCBI taxonomy): domain Eukaryota; kingdom Metazoa; phylum Mollusca; class Gastropoda; order Stylommatophora; family Helicidae; genus Cepaea; species Cepaea nemoralis. The sequence continues at coordinate 32,576 of JACEFZ010005427.1, forward strand.
GCGGCTAACGACGCTAGTTCTGTGTTGGTTTATCAATCTTCTTTGGCTTCCTGCGTAGTGTTCTTGTTTGGCCACCCCTCTTTTAATTTGCTGCTCCCGCAGTCTGGCCATTGTTGTAGATTCACAGTCATCACTAGGTTCTCGCAAAAGTCTCACTTCTCGTAGAGCAGTGGTTCTCAACCTTTTTTGGCCCATTCCCCCCTTCACCATATTTTCAGAACGTCATTCCCCCCCCCCCCCCCCCCTCTTCCAACTTTCCAAAATTGTCAGCCTCAAAAGGTGCATTAAAAAAAACATGCCAATAATAGTGATAATACTTATTTTCTTCCATAGTTGTACATAACCTTCACATGTAAAGATACATTTTATAGTGTAGTTTTCTACAGTTAATAGCAAATGAATATGCTGATGGATATTAAAACTTAAATAGAAGCATTTTTACATTCGCAATATTTTATTTAAACAGCACATTAATCATACTACAATAAACAAACAGTTAAAATGTCAACTTAATATACGACACCAGGATGCCAGAAAATTGTGCTTCATCAAACAAAACGCTCATTACAATACCTGGATATTGTAGATTCGTAATTTAAATGAAAATTGTAATCAATGAGAACACTGTGATTGTTTTTCCCGCAGCAATTCTGAAATACGCGGAGGAGTGCTTGAAAGGGCACAACGGAGATCGTTTTCAACATCTAATCTGTTGCGTCGAGGGGTTAGCAGCTTTCTCCGCTAACCCCGAATACTCTCGTCGCGTCACGCGACGAGAATTAGCAGTGGTTCGAATCGCAAAAGTGACTTATGAGAGTATGGAGCCGGTCGCTCAGAAAGTCGTGGCGTGCTGATGAGCGTAATCTAGCCTAGGAATCAACATACAGCTGAAAGATGCTGGTGTTGACCGCAATATCCTGAAACAGGATGGAAACGCGGGGAAAAAAAAATATCTGTTGCGTCGTTTCGTTTTAATTTCTAGCAGAGCTGAAAAGCCTGACTCACAAAGATATGTTAACGCAAATGGAAGCAATGCACGGATTGCTTTTTCTGCCACTTTTGGGTATGAACCGCACATTAAAGGCCAAACTTCCGTGATTGGTTTCTCACTGAAAACATCCCTTGCCCCCGAATCATTTTTCAGCTTCAGAAATTCATCTTGACAATCATCAGACAGACCAGATTCAGAAAATTTAGAACTCTTTACTCCTGATGAAACAACTGACCCACAGGGAATACATGAACTTCTATTTGCAGATGATCAGTGCCTGTTTTACAGCGGCGAGGGCAGACTACAAAATCATATTACTAATCTGAGTTCAACCTGCAGCAGGTACAATATGAGTATAAACACAGCCAAAACCGAAGTAATGCAAGTTAGCAGATCGCCAGGCCCACTAAGTATACAGATAAATAACACACCTCTGAAACAAGTTAAAGAATTCAAATACCTTGAAAGTATGATCACAGAAGATGGCAGATTAGACAGAGAAATTGAAATCAGATGTCAAAAAGCTAGTGCACTTACATATCAACTGTCACCCTTACTGAAACATCCAAACATACCCATGTCCGCAAAACGACAGATAATAAACAGCATATTCACACCAACCCTATGCTACCAATCTCAAACCTGGACTTTATCCAAATTACACCTTCGCAAAATCAACACCTGCGAAATGAGATGCCTGAGGAGAGCTGCCAACTTAACAATCCGAGACCGAGTAAGAAATGTTACTATCAGACAGACAGTGGGATCAACACCTCGTGCCACATTTACTTGAAGGACAGAAGATCAAGTAGTTTGGCCATGTCGTTAGAATGCAACACCAGCAACTACCATTACTGGCCTTACATCAAAGATCATCTGCGACGAGACCAAGAGGACGTCCAAGAAGAAAATGGATTGACGACATCAGAGACATTGTACATCCACACGGAATGACACTATCCAGTGCCGTCCACCGGGCGCTGGAACGCAAATTATTCCTCCCCACGACGCTTGACGGCAGAAGTGGAAGATGATGATGAATCATCAGAAACTTTTTCAACTGATAATTTGAATGGGTTTCGCACCAAATCCAGCTCATCATCACTAAGTTCAGGAAAATATCGCTCAAATTCATTTTCTAGCGCTGTCAAATGCTGCACAATTTCATTTTTTGCAAATTGTGGAAGTACTTGGTCTTTACCATCAACTACGAGAACGGATGACAGCTTCTCAAACATTGCAACATTTGTCATATTGACCTTCTTTTCCAGTTTTCCAGCTTGCTCATAAAAGCTCTCAAGGCATCCACAAATTGTATGATTTTTGTATTCCTTCCTTGCATCTGAAGATTGAGTTTATTCAACTGCTCAAAAATATCAACTAAATAGGCAAGGCGCATGATCCATTCCTCATCATCCAGCCAGGCGAAAAAGTCCATTTTACCCTGAACTTCAAAAAATAATTTGAGCTCGTCTCTCAGCTCATATACTCGCGCAGTTACATTTCCTCTTGACAGCCATCGAACATTTGTGTGGAAAAGAAGCAAATGGTGGCCTGCATCCATGTCAACGCATAACTGCTTAAAAAGCCGTGAGTTGAGAGCTCCTCCTTTGATAAAATTCACTATCTGAACGGTTTGATCCAAAACCTTCCCCAAAGGAGCTGGAAGTGTTTTGGAGGCCAGTGCTTGACGATGGATCATGCAATGAATGCCTTTCACTTTTGGGGCACATTTCTTCACACTAACTTGAAATTCCTGATTTGGTCCCTAACATAGCTGGTGATCCATCTGTACAGCACCCACACATATTATCCCATAAAAAATTTTCTGATTCAAGGAATGATGAAACCTTTTCCAAAATATCAGAGGCCATGGTAGTTGTTTCAAGAGGAGAACAAAAAAGAAGTTCTTCTTTAAATGATCCTGAATACACATACCTTGCAAACACTATCAACTGAGAACACGATGCCACATCAGTCGATTCATCCATCAATTTCAATTGAATACAGCCCAAATGCTGCAGACTTGATCTCTTGCACAACTTGATCCTTGACGTCATTAGCCATGTCGTTGATCCTCCTTTGAACAGTGTCGTTTGATAGTGAAACCGCTGCAAGTTTTTTCTCTGATTCATTTCCCAACACAATTTCCACCATCTTGAGACAACAAGGTTTGATCAAAGATTCCCCGATTGTATGTGGTTTTTTCTGCTTCGCTATCTTCAGTGCTACGACATAGGAAGCTTCAGTAACCTTTTGGTTTGTTTCTTGGAATATCCCTGTTAAATCACGTCTCATCCTTTTGACAGCATTCCCAAGACGTTCAAAATAGGTTTTGTCCTTGTCCTTGTATTTAGGATGAACATTCTTCTTCTTCTTCGTTCATCCGGAGTTTTTTTTCGGACGTGATTGCGTTGTGCCTGTTTACAGCAGAGCTGCGTTCTTGCGCCGTTAGGCCGACACATCCGACTTCTGCGGGCATTTATTGACCGGGTTAACCTTCCCGGGGATGAACATTCAACAAATGATTCCTCAACTGTGTCGGTTTCACAGAATCATTTGACAAACTTTTACTACAAATAACACACTGAGGTCGTTCTTCTCCGTTGATGACGATATTTGTCAATCCATAATTCAAATAAGACAGGTCATACTTTCGTTTCTTGACACTCATCATGGGATTCAGATTCTATAAATATAAAACGATAAAGTCAAGATCAACACACATAAACACCCACAGACGTGTATACACACCCACACGCACATATATACGTACGTACACACACACACACACACACACACACACACACACACAATAATATTGCATATCCTATTTACAGTACATCGTTGTCAACACCAGCATTTTACTGCTGTTGTTGATGTCTGGGCAAGTTTTACGTTCAGTAGTTTGTCATTGATTTCTGAACGACCGGCTCCAATACCAACATGCTAAAACCCCAGCACGATGTGGTCAGCTGTTAAATCGGTCACCGCTGGCAAGCCTTTAGGCCACGGAGACGGTGGTGTGTGTATATATATATATATATATATATATATATATATATATATATATATATATATATATATATATATATATATATATATATATATATATGCCAGTCTCCCTGATGAAGGTGTTAAGGACGCTGTTCGTAATCCCGTATACCCAGGTATGAAACACAGCTGCGCGAGATTCGCCAGCGGATCGCGTTGCATCAGTTTCTTATGGAAAAGTATCTGAGCCGGACGTTCAGAAATCGGTAATCGGTTTCTGTTTTAATGCGATCTTGAAATAATCGGATGAGTACTCTAAACCTCATTAAAACGGAGATGCAATAACAAAAAAAACGTAACTTACCGCAAATAAAATCGCTGGTAAAATACGGCAACCTAAATCATAGAGGCTAGGTAGAAGGAAAAGAACCGTATATTATGGAGGGAAAACAATATGAAGTAATTGGTTCTTGTATTCACGCGATCTTGAAATAATTGGGGGATTTAACGTCACGAGTACGCTTAATATCCCGATCATATTTTGTGTGGTCCTGAAGCCAATTTGACAATGTCTTCATTCCCCCCCTGGAAACCCTCAAATTCCCCCCTGGGGGGGAATTCCCCACCGGTTGAGAACCACTGTCGTAGAGCATTCAGAATGTCAGCCTGGTCCATGGCGCGTCCGCCCTCCACAGTAGCCTCACCTGCGAGCTTGTCAGCCCGCTCATTTCCTTGTATTCCCGCATGACCTGGCACGAAGATGAAACTAATCTTTGCCAGCCGAGACCGCTTCAGAGGCAGCAACCATTCTCTTCGGATCGACCCCTCCTCTATCCTCTTGATCATGTTCATTGAGTCACTAAGGAAACAGGCCCTAGTGAATGTCTGTGTCTCGAGCCATGTTATTGCTTTACTTACTGCCATGACTTCCATGGTCAGGCTACTTGTGGTTTCAGTGAAAGCACCAGAGTCCTCCTTCACAATTCTCCCTCCGGCCCGAGCTGTAAAGGCCCATGAGCTTCTCACATGTCGGACAACCGACCCATCTGTGTAGATGACCGCGTCACCGTCTAGCGAATTCTCGAAAATCAAAGCTTGTACTTCAGCCTCAACAGCAGCCGGATTTTCTTGTCTGCATTTTCTATCTAGTTGGATGCAAACTGAAAAGGATGTGCAGAAGTCTGTTGGCACTTGCACCCACTCCTCGCCAGGTTCTAAGTCCTCAAGTGAACACACCTGTTGAAGAATGTCTTCGGCTTGACCCATCCACGACCGTCCTCTTTTTAACCTGCTGCCCTTCACCTTCCTAATTTCACTATGCAGTGGATGTTGTGTGTTTGCGTTAATTCTGAGGTAGGCGCGTGCCCTGCAAACTTGTATTCTCTCTTCAATGGTTGGAAAATCAAGAAGGTAGCGCATCGCCCTGCATGCTGTATCTCTTGTACATCCAAGAATAATGCGCATAACTTCATTCTGTATCCTTTCCATCCTTTCTATCTGCTTATGGCTGAGAGTCAGGATTGCCATTGCATACTCCAAAACAGACATGACCAGCCCCTCGTACAGAAGACATAGATGGCGCTGCTCACAGTTTGCTGCCGCCATCACCCGCATCGCTGCCAAACCCCGCTTGGCCTTTGTTATCACCTGGTCTATGTGCACATTATAAGCAAGGCTTCGATCAAACCGTATCCCCATGTAATTCATTGCCTGCGTTCTTTCCACCGTCTCTGAACACAGCATTACAGTTGGTGTTGGATTGTTGACAATATGATTATTCAACGAGAACCAAGTCACTGTTGCCTTTGTTGGGTTGACCATTGCCCCAGCTTCATCACACCAAGTACTTATGCGATTGAGTTCGGTTTGTAGTTCCACAGCAACCTCCTCTCTATCCTTACCCTGACGATACACTAAAACATCATCGGCATACGACAATGTCCTGCCAGGTCCAGTGATCTGCTCACTGGTGATTCTCACTGTGTAGGCGTTGAACAGTACCGGAGATAATGGTGATCCCTGTGGTAGGCCAGGATATATTGTTGTTGGTTCCGAAGTCCAACTGCCACATCTAAAAACTACTTTCCGTTGGTAGAGGGCTGCAGCGATCCAACTAAGGAGGAATGGACTTACGTTTAGTTCAAGAAGCTGAAACATTAAAAAATCCAGTGGTACTCTGTTGTATGCGTCCTCAAGATCAATCGCTGCAGCAACGGTTTCAGTGCCTGAGTGGAAACCTTCATAGACATCATGGGCAAAGACTGCTGCATTGGTCCAGGTTTCTCTTTTTGGACGGTACCCACCCAGGGTAGGTGTGAAAACACCTTGCCTCTCTAGTTGGCTTGATATTTTCCTGGCAATTACCTTCTCCAGCAGCTTGCCTATTGTATTCTGCATGGTTATAATTCGATATCCCTGAATTTTTTTGTGGTCTTTGTCAGGCTTCGGCAAGGGAATCAGATAGCTGTGTAACCATTCCTCCTTGATGCTAGCACTCCCTATACTGTTGTTGTACATGTCTGCTAGTTTCTCTAGCTCATTGTCGGTACACTTATTTATGTCGTCGTATCTTATGCCATCAGGACCTGGAGCACTGTTTTTTGATCGTCGAAGCACAGCCTTGATTTCTTTCACTGTCACTGTGTCTTCATCCGAAGTGTTCTGGGCCTTGCATCTGTCTGAGGTGACCTCCTTGGCCAGATTTCGGCCTCCCATGTCTGTCTGGTTGCTCTGCTCAAGGTAGCGTTCAAAGAGGGCTTTGCCCTTGTCCTCGTCAGTCCTCTGCCAGGTGAGGTCAGCACCTTGGAAGTCAGAAATGCTCTTATTCTTGACTACACCACTCATGCTTTTATGTAGTCGCCAGAACAATTTCAGTGACTTGTCTGTGCTTACTCTTTGACACACCTCTATCCATTTTTCGCTTTTAACCACCTTGACCAGTTTTTTGAAATAGCTTACTTTTGTGTGCATCTCTCTTTCTAAGTGCAAGCAGGGACTAGGATGACCAGCTCTGTTCTTCTTGGCATTTTGCCATCTCCTTACAGCACTACGCTTATCCACCCAAGCCTTCTCCACCTCGAAACTCCACCACGGTGGCTGCTCCCAGCTTTTTTTCCTGCCCTGAAACGTTCTGCGCTTGTCACGTCTTATTTTACTCACCACATCTTGCCCTGTACTGTCATACTGGAACGTCTTTACCTTTAGCTTGTGCTGCCTGGTTCTGCCTTTCTCCACCAATATGCTGCACGGGTGGTGGTCGCTGCCATGGTGTCCTAGGACACCCCATCTACACACTGTAGTGAGTGAAGGTGAAACTAGCGCCAGATCAATAGCACTGTCCTCATCGCCTGGACGGCTTGCTGTCCTGGTGACACAGCCACTGTTAATACAAACCAGGTCGATGGTTTCCAGTGCAGTCTCGAGCTCCTCCCCTTGTGTATTGGAGGAAGTGTTTCCCCATGCTCTGCCTTTAGCGTTGAAGTCACCACAGAAAATAACATTTCTCTCGTGGCCTAATATGCCACTTAAGCACTGCCACTTCTGGGCGTCCATACTCGCATTGCGGGCATAAACATTAACCAACACGAATGGTATACTGGAATGAACTCTCAACGCCTGTATTTGTATATCGTCACTGTCCCAACTGGACATGTCTAGCTCTGACGCCACCATGCTGTCGCGAACGAGAATCGCCGTTCCCAGATGTCGTCTGTTGTAGAAACATTTGAAGCCGGCAATTCGGAGTAGCTGATCGCCCAGTCTCGTCTCCTGGAGTGCTGCAATGTCGTTCCTGTAAACTAGGGTTTCTAAAATAGAGCCCCGTTGTTTTACACTGGCACAGTTCCAATATAGAATACGGATATTTCTGAGTCCTAGACGGTGACACTTGAGTCTAAAACGCCTCAAACCACCGCGCTTACCTTGCTTCTTTGTCCCTGCGCGGCTACCACGCCGCTTTGTTATGTTGACTGCTGACCGCTCGGCAAAAACACGTTCTTACGCCATGTTGAAAAAACGTAAACACAGACTGAGAAAACCACACACGCTGCCGAAAATTCACTCAAGGATGGCTTCGCTCGATGCACGAACTCCGTAGCACCCGCGCAGATCTTGAGTAGAAACTCCTGGTTTTACATCCTGGTACACCAATTACACGCAAGAGATGAATAAATCTATCCCCTACGCGAAAAAGTTACCGAACACAAAACAACACGACCGTCCGTCGCCATCTTGAAACCGGAAGGTAGTCCATACACGTCTTACTACATCTAGTGCAATGGATTGATTTTTGCGTGTTGGCTAGCTTTCCCTATTACCAGTGTCCCTCGCCATCAAGCAAATCCACTTCACTTCATCGCGTCCTTGCTGCCTTAACGACAGAGGTTGCCGAGATTGGTGAACTTCATTCAAGCCCGCGAACTCGGGGTCGACTTAGGATGTGATATAAACCAACATGGACAAGTCTAAATATTCACACATTTCTGTTTCGTCGACATTGCCACTCATCGTCTTCACTGTAACAGATTGTTCTGATCGCAGATTAGACTGATCCGTGACCTTTGAACCCAGCCTTGAACTTAGTTGTCACGTTAACTCTGTTTCATCGATACTTGTCACTCCCCATTTCTCATTGTACCAGACTTTTCTAGTCGCTGATTGGTTTAATCGGTGACCTTCGAATTCAACTTTGAACTAACAGATGACAATATAGCCCTCTTCTGTAAAGAGTAGTTAACGCGACAAACAACATCAATTTCATCGGTTAACAGAGCAAACAGCACCACCGTCATCGGTAAATAGAACAATCAACATCATTGTCATCTGTAAAGAGAAACAAACATCAACGTCATATGTAAAGAGAACAAACAACACCAGCGGCATCAATTATCATGACAAACAATGTCAACGTCATCTGTAAAGAGAGCAATCAACATCATTGTCATCTGTAAAGAGAACGCACAACATTAACGTCATATGTGAAGACATCAAATAACTTCATTGCCATCTGTAAAGAGAATAAACAGCATCAACTTCATCTGTAAAGAGATATTAAAAGTCAGTGTCATCTGTACAGAGCACAAACAGCATACACGTCATCAATTAATAGAACCGACGCTTCCAAACATGCAGCCACGAATCGTCATGAAATGATAAGTATCTGGAAGCTCTGGGGGGTGTGGGTGTTGAGAATGTTTGTCGTGGTAAGAGAATTTTGAGAGTGTTGTGGTAAGATAATGTTGAGTGTTGTGGTAAGAGAATGCTAAATTAAAATAACATGCCATTGTCGTGTAACCTACCAATATTGTTGTAAAGGAAGCCAAGAGGGTTAAGCACATGACATCACGGTACAAACAGACACGGTAAAGTCAAAAGGACAGTTTAAAGATGGCCGCCCCACTTTTGATACGCATCAAAGAGGAGCAGCGTTCTGTTACCCGTTTTTTATTTAATCAGTGAAGGGGTGAAACCTATAGAAATTCATCGGCGAATGAAGGTCCAGCATGGTGATGCATGTTTGCCAATCCCGCAAGTGTATGAGTGGAGTAGGAAGTTTCAAAACTTTTCTGCCCGATGAAGAGGTACAGCAGGTGGTGCATGAGAGGTTACACACGCGACCAAGAGAATTTTTGTTTCAAATCAAGGACGTGAAGTTAACTGTTTGGTTAAAGATCGAGTATTGAGTGACTGCACGACGTTGGTTATCCTGGTCTTGGCTTATCATCATTCAAAAGGCGGTCAGTGGAAACGCTTTAAAGACACTCTGAAGATCTAACTAAAAGCTTTTGGAATTCATCACGACACTTGCCAAAGACCGAAATTCGTGGCGTACATCATTACGCAAGGTTGCAGTCACTTGTAAAGCAAACAGGACTGCAAGAGCTGTGAAGATAAGGCTGGACAGAAATACCACTGTAGGAGATCCTCCTCCTGGAACGTCAAACATTCCTTGCCCACATTGTCAAAGAACATTTCGAGCCAAAATAGGCCTTACCAGCCATCTTAGAACCCACGGCTCCATACTTTCAACCCCACTGGATGAAATGAATGGTCATCATCATTCTTGATGGACAAACAACAACACACACACTTAGTGCCACAACGGCCAATCATCACGGGACTGTATGAGTAACACTTGTGGTGGTATTACTAATCCACACAACTTTTGTGGTGGAGTGCTCCCTTTCAAGTTCTTGTCAGTTCTTTCTCCCACACCCACACTTTCCTTCATGGGTGGTCTGCACAAGGCTTGGCTAATCAAGTATGTTGACACTCCAACTCCTAGTCAGAAATACCAATCTGCACTTAGTAACAGACTATTTGTCCACTTTTAGCTTGGAAAATGGACACTGTAATTAGACATTGGTCGCTGCAGACGTGAATAGGCACCCCAACACAAAGCCCGTCTCACAACGAGCTGTAACAGAAAAAAGAAAGCATAATAGAAACCCATTCACGGAACTCTTCTGTGTAACTCTTATGCATGTCGTTAGGGTCGTTAGTTAGTTGCATATCCTTTACAAGACGTTGCAGTCAATTCCAGAAGTGTTTGGCTGTTTATGATTCCTTAGCAAGTTTACGTTCAGTGGATTGTCATTGCTTTCTTAATAACCGGCACTGATATCCCTTGTATTGTGATTGTTGGCAAATTTGCGTTCAGTAGTTTGCCATTGCTTTCTGAACGACCGGCGCTGATACCGTTGCATTGAAACCAACGCAAGTCGATCTGCTTCCAAATCGCCGCAGCTGTGTTTCCAACGCCGTATGCGGGATTACAAATTGCTTTGGTAACCCCTTCGCCAGAGAGCCGGCTTAGCGTCGTAATATTTTTGAATGTCTAAATGTTTGAATGTCTAAATGTTTGAATGTCTAAATGTTTGAATGTCTAAATGTTTGAATGTCTAAATGTTTGAATGTCTAAATGAGCTATCTGGACCTACCTGGTGTAGACGTCTAGAAAAATATTACATTAACAAGCAATATTTATATATTTATTTTTTAATGTCTAAATGGGCTTTCGATACCTACCTGGTGGTAACGTCTAGAAAAATATACATTAAAAAGCAATACTTATATGCAGAAGACGATACCGAAAGTCGGTCCGACACATGGGAAAAATATGACAAGCCAAGCAGGCGCATATATTGAAAGAGTATGTGGCAAGCTGAAATCTTAAAGACTGGACAACCAGAAGATGGAGAAAGTTCTTTTTCTGGAAACCACATGGCAAACGAAATTGTGGGAGGCACAGGCAGGTGATTAATCTGGAACCTGCATTGTTGTATGCATGGGGAATATGTATAATAAGCAGACAGATTGAGAGACATACAAGAGCGGCGACATGGGTTTCTAGGGTTCATGTTGAGGGTAGGAGCCTGCCCCGTTAGTAAGTGCGTTCTACTGTTCTGTTGCAGGCAAACCATATGCAAAAAAGTGGAAGTCAAGGGTAAGCCGTGTTTGCATTTATTAAAACGTGTGACTAAACATAATGAAAATCTTTAACGACGTTAATGGTGGTGGAACAGTCCAAAGATTGCGCCGATAATGTCACGAGCGTGGTAGGACGAGGTTCGACCTCTGATCCCTCCGTCAGCTAAGTGAGGTGGCTAGACTGGCGGTTGTCACCTGTTCCTCCGCGTATCCAGTCCTACAAGATGTGATGTTCGTGGCACTTAGCAGATCCATACCAACTTCCTGACCCGGGACTCGGTGTGCTGTTTAAACACGTTAATTGGCGTTCCAATGGAATCACTTCGTCTGTGAGGAAACATAATTAGGGAGTTTTGCCGACTGGCATGCACTGACAACACTGAAGGATAAACTCTATGGACCACTGTGTGAACTAAACAAAAACAAAAAAACGGTGAAGTTTATACTAGAGACAATATTGCAGTTACAAACAATAAATTTCAAGCGAATGAAAGAAGAAGAAGAATAACAAAATGTTTCAGTGTCCCTGATTATGTAAATACAGTGGTACCCCTGGTTACGAACGCCTCAGGTCATGAACAATTCAGGTTACGAACAACAACTTCGAAAATTTTATGTCTCGGGTAACGAAAAGTGCCTCGAGTTACGAACGAAGGTGAGCGAGAGAGAGAGAGAGAGAGAGAGAGAGAGAGAGAGAGAGAGAGAGAGAGAGAGAGAGAGAGAGAGAGAGAGAGAGAGAGAGAGAGAGAGAGAGAGAGAGAGAGAGAGAGAGAGAGAGCAAGGTGTAACGTTGGAGACAAACGATCGCGTACAGTACAAACAGTACTACAGATGAGCTTGTGGATCTTCAGAATGAACAGCTAAAGACATTAAAGGAGGAGCAGTCGTCCGATGATGAGTCAGTCACCATTTCAACTGCCAGGATTAAAGAAATGTGCAGCAAGTGGGCAGACATCGAAGACTTCATTGTGAACCATCATCCAAATAAACTTATTGCTAACAAGCCCTATGCCCCTATATGTGATGACACGATGACACCTATAAAACGATGGCCCACTTCAGAAAGATTCTCCAGCAAAGGAAGCGACAAATTTCCCTTGATAGTTTCTTGGTGCAGAAAGATTCCCAGTCGGCTGCCAAGAAACAGTGACAAGATACTCCTGAAACTAATGATTCGGAATAACAAAGAAAGTGATAGATGTCCCATGATCGTTTTCTTGGTAATAAAGATAGATTAAATCTCTTTTTATTTTACATTTAATTTACTTGGTTATTTTCTTTCTCTTTATTTAAAACGTGAAGTACACGTATTCTTTGCGTTTTGTCAGGTAAACGACCGGATGCTAATAAAAAAGAACGATTCTTTCATCTTGAAACGGATTGTCTTTATGTCATTGATTTCAATGTTTCGGGTTACGAACGTTTCGGGTTACGAACCGAGTTCTGGAACGAATTAAGTTCGAAACCCCAGGTACCACTGTTCTACAACCAGATTAAAAAGTGACCCTGTATCCACCAAGATAAATGGACAGCTCTGCAACTGAGCTCTGCAATTGTCCTGACAGTCGGAAATGACTGTCAAAGGCTGAGGTAACAGCCACATCCGTGTGGATGTGGAAGGCAATGAGATAATTCATGACATCACATTTCATGACAAAACACATTTCAATGGCAGTAAACGACGTCAATGGGCTGTCTTAGGATATCCTCGTCCGGTAGGGACAGTCATGTATTACAGGTGCCACCAGAGACTGAAGGCAACATCTTAATTAGAAAAGATGCTGGATGGATTGAGACAGTGGCATTGAGGAATATCAACAGCGGGGTTGATCGGTGTGTCAGCGGAGTTATAAATCTACCCAAAGTATGTCAGGATCCTTGCCGGTGCTACGGATTTCGTGCAATGAGCTAAGTTTCTCCAGGCTCAGGTTTGAGTTAGGAGGAGAACGGAGCACGTATGGGGTTACACCCGTGTGCCGTGATGTTGATCCGTCGACTAAACCAAACTAAAGTAGGAGTTGATCCAGAAAACCAAAGACCGAGATCTGTGGGGAGTCATGAACGCCTACGTCAGCCGGCATGGCACTTGATGATGATGATGATGATTATGTAAATGAAATCATGAAAACAAAATAGCTGTATCAATGTCAAGAACATTGATATTTATCATTTGTCTCCGGTGTCGCAATAAACAACACGCCGGGAACATTTCTCTCCGGTGAGTCACATTTTCACCATGTTAATGTCACGGGTGACCTAGACATCTAGTTTATCTCTTAACCGTGTGGGTTGTTCAGCTTAGGGTCACTATACACGTTGCACTGTAGAGACAGACCTTGCCTGTTCCCACCACTCTTGACCTATGATGACCAGTATTGACTTAATTAATAGGCGCACTGGACAGTTGCCTGGAGGAGTCACAATTTTAGGAGAGGGGTGATAGACAATTTAGCACAGTTTAGCCTATTATTTTGGTTGCCGGTTTGAATTCAATTTAAAAATAATGTTTTAAAGATAAGATCTCCACAGCAAAAACAATAGTAAATTATATATGGAACTTGATGGGGCCAAATTCATGGGCCTACACACAGCCTCAATCAATCAATCAATCAATCATGTGCCATGCAGGAAAGCGTGGGCGGTCATGACTCGCCATTTCACTCGATCACCAGATTCGTGGATCAGCTCGGTGTTCCTGTCTCGTCCATGACATGTGGCCAAGCTATCCAGGTATTATCCTCTCTGTCTTCCTCTTGGTCTGTTCCCTTCCATTTTGCCAGTTGTCACTAAGGTCTCTAATCCATTTCTTTTCATAGCTTGTCCAAAAAATTTTGACTGTCTACGTCTAATTTCTTTAATCAATTTAAGATTTTCATTTGTCTCCTGTAGTACGTGGTCATTGGTTTTTCTGTATGTCCATGGTATTCATCGCATTTTCCTCAGAAACCACGTTTCAGCAGCCATCAGATGTTTTTCAGCTTGACTGTTCATTGTCCAAGTTTCACATCCATACAAAAGAACAGGCTCTATGTATCCCCTCAACACTCTTTTTCTCGTTTCAATTGACATCTTTTTATTGGTCAGAATGTTTTTCAACTTGCTAAAGGCGACTTTCGCCATGGCAATTCTTGTTCTAATCTCTTCAAGGTATCTCCCATCAGATGTTATGACTGTTCCGAGATAATTGTACCGATTCACTTGTTGAAGAATATTCCCATTTACTAAAATGCTCTTAACAGCCTCCCTGGTCCACCCAGTCTAGATGGTGTGCCATGAATGATCTGGGAAGTAAAGAGGGTCCGCGTGGTTTCGACAACCTCATCCACTGAGTGTCGATTAGTGTATACAATTATGAGGCTACCACCACATGCTGAATACACCCAAGATGCGGGCAAGTATCCTTGGCATGATCACACTGGACAGAGCTAGGGAGCGATGCAACATGTTGGCGGACCCACATGACAACCACATCACAGGAGACCTAAACACACAAGGGCAGGAGAATGACTGAGATGAATAATGATGGGAGGACAAGGATGGAGCTGCAGGAGAAAGCAAGAGATGGGACGGTTTGACGTGGGGGGTCTATGCCCCCAAATGGGGGTAAAGGACAGAAGAAGTAACGCGTTGGCGGATGTATAAGTCCAACAATTGATACATAAACATCCCGGAAGGGATGGCAATAGTAAACGCCGACAATTCTAAGAATCGTGGAGAGAACAAAATTGCATGGGTATGATTGGCGCTTATAAAAGTAGAAGTGAGAAGTAGAGATTGGAGGACACACAAGACCACTAACAAATTGACATCTATAGTTACCTTACCGCCGGTCTCCCTGGGTAGGAGTTAGCGTCTTTCTCCGTAATCCCGTATACTCTCGTGAGTGACGTGATGTGCGCGAGAATTGATAGCGGTTCTCGCCGCATCGGTAACTTAAAGGGTATGTGAGCCGGTAGCTCAGAAAGCAATGGCAAACTACTGAGCGCAATCTTGCCTAGTACATCAACAGCAGCTGAAAAATGCAACGTCCTGTAAGGGATATGCAACATGGGAAAAGTTACCTTACTGGGATTCGAACCTGTCCCCTCCAAATGAAGATAGCGTCTTGCTGGTGGAAGAATGTGTGGTCTAATAGTAGTAGTAGTAGTAGTAGTAGTAGTAGTAGTAGTAGTAGTAGTAGTAGTAGTAGTAGTAATAGTAGTAGTAGTAGTAGTAGTAGTAGTAGTAGTAGTAGTAGTAGTAAAAGTTGTTGTTGTTGTTGTGCTGGTGGTGGTGGTGTTTGTTGTTGTTGTTGTTGTTGTTGTATCTACACCATACAACATTTGCTGAGGGGGATAGACCATCACATGTTACGCCAGAGTGCTATGGCGTCAATTCTCAAAACCCAAGAATCCTCGTTGATCCCTTGTCCGTTACCAACTTGTGCCCCGTTCCGAGTGATTGCCTGCCCGACCAGGTCAGCACAACCCCAGCTGACAACAAAAATAAACAAGGTGATCACAAGTTGATTGCCCACTGGGATACCAACTCGGTCAGCAGCAACACAATTCAGGTTAATGGGACAAAGTATAGATCAAACGTGAGTAATGGATACAGCTACAGAGAAACTGCAGTGACAAAAGGGGTTATTAACTCCACCATTATATGTCGTACTCTGGGCTTCATTGTGTGCCCTTTGAAGTGTTTGGCACCGTGTATTCTGAATGGTGTTATGGTAACTGGATAATTAAGACAACAGCCAATCAACAAACACATGAATGAGATCAGGAGATTGGGCGCTTTCCTGGTGGTATCGATGCGTAATTGTGTTTTCTGATTTGCAGACAAAAGTAACCAACCCCTGGAAAATGTCATCCGATCATAGGTTTGTGTACCCGCGTCTACCATAATTGATTGATTTTTGATTGATTGATTTATTGATGGAAATCACTGTCTTGCTTCAATCGATATATTATAATTTACCTGTAAACAGACAGAGTGTAGCAGGCAAGGAGCTGTGATGTATTGAAACATATGTCGTCCATTTGTTCTTACCCGCAAGGATCCAACTTTCTGTGTATTTATCTGCTTATCTATTACTTTATTTTCTTACAATCACTCATCCATCAAATTCATATTCTGAATACTAAGATCACACTCATTTACTGTATCCAGGAACAAATGAATGTACTGTATCTAAAAACAAACGTGTATAATGTGCCTGGGAACAAATATGTACACTATACTTAGGAACAAAATCATATGCTATACCTAGGAACAATCTCAAATACTATACCTAGGAACAAACTCATAAACTATACCTAAGAAAAACCTCAAATTATGTGACTAGATATAATAAAATTTATGTATTTGCTGTTTCCTCGCATGGTCTAATTTTATTGTGTTTGTTCCGCTTTATATTGTCGCATCCCTCTGTAGTCAACATTTTTACTCAATTTACTTGCATATTACCTCATATATACCGACCCTGATATTGATGTAATTGTCACTGCCTACCTTAGTGCCTTCGTTGCATGTCTGACTACCTGCATTCTGACAAATGAGGCCCAAGTCTAACTGACTGGCCCCTGAGGCTGAGGGGCGAATAACTAGGTGTGGTGCTCTACTCTCTATAGAGGAGCTACAGAAGAAGGAAAGGAAGAAGGACACGACGACATCGACAATTAAAACGACAGCAAAACGACGACGACATCGGCAATAAAAGCGACACACACACACACACACACACACACACACAACGACAAAGAAGAAGAACAAAAACATGATGCTTATGATTATGATGGTAATGATGATGATGATGATGATTACTACAAGGAAGAAGACCGAACCCACAAAGACCAGGTTTGCACCACCCCGAGAACAGTCCCTAAGGCGGTTGTCTAGTTAGCTTAATGTCACCGGCCTGACCTGTCACCCTATGTCAAAATGTTGACTCCCTATGAATGACATGCTAACCATGTCACAGCCTTTGGGCGGTACCTGCTATGTTATTCCCTGTACGTTTCCCAACACAACACACTCTAACAATTTACAACTGTTGGTACACGCGTGTTGATCTCCCAACTTTCAAGAATGTTAAGAGTCAAAGGTCAATCAGAATCCGCACAGGGCATAATAATGTTTTGCATATTCTTTACAGGACATCGCTGTCAACATCAGCATCTTTCAGCTGATTGTTGATTTCTTGGCAAGATTACGCTCAGTAGTTTGCCATTGCTTTCTGAGCGACCGGCTCACATACCCCGTAAGTTACCGACGCGATTCGAACCACTGCTGATTCTCACCGTCGTCACGTTACCTACGAGAGTATACGAGATTACGGAGAAAAGTTGTTAACCTCTAGGCCAGGACGCCGGCGCACAGGGCATAGATATGCTGAAATACCACTCGTTCAATAAATTAAAGATAGGAGATACTGATAAATGTAACTGTAGAACTGGTAGAATGACAACTGAACATTCATGCAAGAGTGTCCAACATATGCAGAACAGGGACAAGTATTTTGACCTACACCCGTTCCATTTGAGGACAAATTATATGGAGATATCAACAAGCTCAAGTCAATTTGACCGCTGCTTTCTGTAAATATATTCAGATTGGCATCTGAAGGTGTACGAAACCTGCGAGAAGAGACAAGAACTCCGCGGTGTATTTAGAATAGAGTATTCCGGCAATAATAAGGATATTTGGTGGCAGATTCAGCGATTCGATTACCCGGGTCAAATGGCCAGGCGAGTCACACAATAATTAAACGACCCAATATGGCCGAATACTTAAACTCTTAAACTTCCGGAGTATCTTTGGTATCTGATGATAACTGACCAGTATTCTCATAGAACCAATCAGCATGCGGCGGGTGACGTGCTGATTATCACACCTACAGCCTTTACCTCCCCGGGCATTTCCCGATACCCATTTAAGGCCGGGATAACCTGGAAGCTCGGGTATATTTTACCTGGAAGCTCGGGTATATTTTACACAATTCGAATCCGCCCCGATGCGGATCAAACCCATGATCTGGAGCCTTGAGCTGGAACACAACACTCCGCCCAGACAGCGGCTCCCCTCAGACACAGCGGCTCCCCTCAGACAGCGGCTCCCCTCAGACACAGCGGCTCCCCTCAGACAGCGACTCCCCTAAGACATACAACGGAACCCCTCAGACAGCGGCTTCCCTCAGACAGTGGCTCATCTCAGACAGCGGCTCCCCTCAGACAGCTGGGACAGTAAATATTAGCTATATGACAACGAAATGTCTGGATATTCTAAAGCACATGTGTCAAACTCAAGGCCAGCGAGCCTTGAGTTGCCCGCCGTACAATCATATCAGGCCCTGAGAGGTCTCAACCGACGTACTCATATAAGTAATCATATTTGGCCCAAGAGAACATTTTAGGCAAAAATATTTTTTTATGGTCACGATACAAAGCGCAAATCAAATTCTCTAATTTGCAGCCTTCTGAATTATAGGCTACACAAGAGCGTTCTCGCTTCGATCAGAATAAGCGAAAATAAAAGTTGTGAGTTAGTGTTCATCGTTATAGTTACCTAAAGTTCAGAAGTTCGTTTCGGATTGGTGCATAAAAAATGAAAATAGTGTAATGCCCAGATATTACATCACCTTTTCCCGCTACGGCTAATCTGATATCAATCAAGAGTCTGTCGGTAAATGCAAAATCTTTTAAAATCAAAGCTAGCCTTTAAAATGGCCAAGCAAAAAGTTGATTCTGAAAACAGAGCCTTTCAAAGCCGCTGGGAGGCTGAATATATATGAAAAGTAATTTCGAGCTGTTTCGTAATCCATTTACCATAGATGTGGAAACTGTACATGTATATTTGCAAATGGAGTTAATTGAGTTGTAGTGTAATGGGACACTTAAGGCAAAGTACGACACTGTGGGGCCTGCACAGTTCACTCGTTTCATTCCTGATAAGATGCCCCGGCTTCGTCTACATGCGGCTCGAACGTTAAGCATGTTTGGTAGCACATATCTGTGTGAGCAGCTGTTTTCTGTGATGAAGATTAACAAAACTAGGGTGGTGATATAGGGGTAACCCCTATCAAACAAGAAGTAAGGCACCTTCTTCCCTCAGCTAGCCAACTGGACACCCTTGAGCAAGATGGTGTACCCGTCTTCCCCCCCCCCCCCCCCCCCCGATCAGGGTCATGTTAAATCATGTGTGCAGGGGATGGATGGAATTGAAGAGCAGCCGACAGATAGTTGTACGTTATAGTCTCCAGTTTCACTACGGTAGGCAGAGGTTCACTTTATGGAGACAATGGCTACGGTCATTGACCTATATGGTATGCTAAGTAGGACAGCAATGGGAAACTACCTTATTTAGAAATGCCTAAATAATCATATTTCGTCAATTCATAGAGAAGTTAAGATTTTGTGGGCACGTTATGAGAAGACATATCTTATAAAATGGAGATTTGGGTGACACCTGTCAAGACAGAAAAAAAAAGAGAAAAGAGAAGGTACATACCTAGATAATCAAGATAAAAACACAAGCTGGTCCACAACTCTGGTGATGGTCCAAAGACGAGCCATTTCTAGTGCACTGGGCTGCCTTCTGCGTGAGGGCTAGCTTTCCCTATTACCTGTGTCCCTCGCCATCAGGCGAACCCATTGCAGCTTCTGAGGTACTTGTAATTTATGTCCCCATGTCAAGGACGAGAAGTCAATATTGTCGGTCAACTGACCGGTGTAGGGGTTGAACCCGCTACCTCGACATCAGCACAGCGGATGTTTAAGAGCGAGCTATTTCATCCATTCCACCATGCTGAACTCCCCACAAATGATCATGATGATGGTATAGATACTGTCCAACCGATCCTGTAGTAAATTAGCATCTTCTAGGGGAGATTCCCCTCCCCGAGCTCACAAGCCGCGGCTTGTACAAGACCTATACTGACACACCTGTGGAGGGGCACCTTTGAATGTTATCAGGTCATGATTGTGCGCGGCACATACTGGCAGAGATTAAGCCTGGGTGGATCATGTCTCCTCCACGGGTTGTAGGTATTTCATTGTCAACAGACCCCAACCCAAAGCCTTGAGGGAGAACAGATAGTGTCATCTGTGACCAATCGTCTTAGCCCGAATGACGTTGTTGTGACTGTTGGGGCTCCACACCCCGCTGTACTCTCAATAATTTGTTCCCGCGTGTGTGTCTCTATAGTATGTCCCGAAAAGAATGCCTTCATTCACGATCAATTATTTTGAAAACTGTCTGTTGCATCGTTATGAAATTTTTCCTGCCGTCCTATATTTACCCCCACCCAAGGAATATGTCTTTCATAGGTCCAAAAACAACTTAAATCATCGAAAGCGGCGACATTTCTTTGATGTTTTGATGTAAAAACTAGTGATTTCTCGCTAACAAATTTGTGTTTACAGTAATGGACGCTCCTCCAATTCAGATGACACACAAGGCGTATCCGGATTCGTATGGGAGTGGGTGCAATGAAAGAAGTAGCTTAAAAGTCTACAGGGTCGGCTGCATTGCACCGGGTTTTTATCCCATATGGCCCAGTTTCTTTCCGCAGCGCAGAAAGCGTCGCACAAAGCACGAACTCCGTAGCTCCAGCGACGACCCTCGGGAGTCTCCGAAAAAATGCACTCGTGAAATGAAGGACGCGGCCCGGAATCGAACATACAACTTTCGGAGCCCGAGTCAGACGGCTTGATAACTTCACCACGGAGAATCCCGAGAGGGGTGCAATGTGTAATATTAGTAAAGACAGAGAATTTACAGAGGCATGGGGTAAATAATTTGTAAATTAACAGGAAAGTAGAAGGAATATATTTCTTACCTTATTTTTCATTTCCTTCTTGTTTCTTCAGCTGCTGGTTAATAAAGTGTACACAAGTATTCATGTTAGCTTTTTATATTGAGTTCGTGAAAGCTTCCAAATAGCTGTGCGTTAATGTGCGTATGGAGTGACCAGAAATGATACCGCAATTTAGTCATGTTTCCATTTGTAAGGATCTGTTCAGCTGTCTGTGTAGTTTGTTCACACGTACACATGGGTGACAGACCAGCTTTGAGTCTTCATGAAAGATTTTCTACTCTGCTGTTTACCGTTCAGAGACGGAACATGATTACCTGTTTTGCACTATGAAAATAGTTGTCAGTGTCTCTGTAGTGGGCTTTCTTCTTAACGACCAAGATGTTGGTCCTCTTTTCATTGAAGTTTATAGATTGATTCGTATGCACGTGTGTTGTCCCCTAATTTGACAACGTGTTTGCTCTCACTTTTCTTGTTATGCCACAATATGTCAGTTTCCACCGCAATATTACTCTTCTGTTGGTATTCAATGCGTTTAGTGTGTGTGTGTGTGTTTTTTTTTTTTTCTTTCTTTCTTTTAAGTACAGTTGTTTGTCACCGCTGAGGGCTTGAGGAATTGAAAATTCATCACTGTGGAATACAAACTGTTGCCATTGACATTATGCTGATGCTGTAATGTTTAGGGCCTGCAATTCGTCTGAATAGTTGGAGCAAAATATCCCAGTAAGAATGTACGTAGATTAAGGTCTGCGATCTGCTCAGACCTTAATCTGTGTCGGACGATTCCAGTAGGTTGATGATTGCTCTCGGTTGCATAAAATTCAATCCAACTTTTCTCCAATAGTCCTCTTCCTCTTTCAACACATGGTCCTCACATTTTTTCCAGTAACTTTTATCAATATTTAATAGCGCGGACTGGTTGGCAGGCAGGCAGACAGACAGACAGACAGACAGACAGACAGACAGACAGACAGACAGACGGACGGACGGACAGACGGACGGACAGACAGACAGACAGGACAGACAGATCCCCGCCAGGAGTTGGGCGAAGCCGGGCCGAATCAGCTAGTTTATTTATATAATCACATTTCCCCCATTGGAGACACCTCTGAACAATACCATTTAACTCCGCGCTGTTTGTGCCAAAACGAAAACCGCGAGACAATTTCAAAAAAAGCGCGGATGTGTCTTGCTGAAGTTGTAATACTTTTAAAATGATGGTATTAATCATTGAGCCGTAAATTATATACCTCATATAAACAAACATTGAAATCTGCCGTACAATCTCCAGAACAAAATTTTTTTTGTTGGGTGGACATAATGATAAGGTTATATGCTATTTCTCACCATTTTCCCTCAGTTGGTTACTGAGATATTGAATTTTATATTGGGGCCAAAAAAGAAAAATCACTATAGGTCTGCTAGTTCTGCACTGTGTTTGGCCCTCACTAATGAGACACCTGGCTTCGCATCTGTGTTGAGAGCTACGTGTTTCTCTTTAGTGCTCTCTGTCAACTGTTCAGCTGATTCCCAAAAGCCGCCTTAACAAAGGAGTCATCTACTGGCTATAGTACCTTAATGTGTAGGACGGGGGAGGTGGGGGTCTTGAGCCTGAGGAATTAAGGTCTCCTGATTAGTGCAACCGCCAAGAACTGTGCAGGTTAGGGTTTTCTGTTGTTTTGTTTTCCCCCGAAAAAAAAAAAAAACCCACACCTTACCGAAGATTCGAACCCAAGTCTGTTGAAGAAGAACAAGGCGTTCTAGCCACTCGGCGGGAAATAAGCAAAAAGGGAAATAAATTGCCTGGCATAGTTCGCTGCATCTCGTCAGGTAGATACTGCAGAAATCCCACAACATAAACTAGAGCAATAAGATAACATTGTTTTGAATGTCTAAACAGGGAAATAATCAAGGGGGGAAATAAATTACCACTGTGAAATGTCACATTAATTCGTCCATCCACGAGTTTCCAAAACAAGACAAAAACCCCGTTGCAATCTCATTCCATCCTGCTTGTTTGGCCTTGATTATAAATTAGGTGCTTTATATAGCGTTTTTATCTTCCTTCTGGTTCTTTGTAGTTATAGTCTTTCCTGTTCTGCGGGCTCTGCAGGTGCCGGTCTTTCTGGCTGTTTACTTTCATTCGTTTGTTAGTCACTGATACCCCCAGTGCTTTCCCCTTCCTTATTCCTGCAATTACGACTTTTATTGTTTTTATAATACTCGTTCTTCTAATTAAGATCCCGGTTAATTTGTTTTTCTTAGCTCTATTGTATGGCTGTTACTATTATTATCATTGTTTTATCATTATCATTCAGTGAATTGCGTTGAACTGTTTCGTCAAGTTTGTGCCATCCGACTTCGACAAGCATTTTTTTCTTTTCAGGTTTGTTTTCCCTAGCTTTTGACTGTTCCCAGTCCACCTACAAGACAGCAGGTTTGCGTCTCTCTTCGTCTTGTCCCTAGCCTTTGAATATCCCCAGTCTACCTACAATACAGCAGGTTTGTGTCTCTCTTCGTCTTGTCACTAGCCTTTGAATGTCCCCAGTCTACTTACAAGGCAGCAGCTTTGTGTCTCTCTTCGTCTGGTCTCTAGTCTTTGACTGTTCCCAGTCTACTTAAAAGGCAGCAAGTTTTTTTTTTTTTGGTCTCTCTTCGTCTGGTCTCTAGTCTTTGACTGTCCCCAGTCTACTTACAAGGCAGCAGGTTTGTGTCTCTCTTCGTCTGGTCTCTAGCCTTTGACTGTCCCCATATAACTTACAAGACAGCAGGTTTGTGTCTCTCTTCCTATGATCACGACCCCTCGATCTGTCCGACATGGGACAGCTGCAGTACCGTCGGCATAGCTCTTGGGGTTTTTGGAACACACACGCTTCTCTGGGGCTTCAAGGTGGAGACATTAGACAGAGGGAATTATCACCGTTATTATTATTGTTGTTGTAATTGTAGGTACTGTTTTTGATATTCTTACCACTGTAATTATTGTTGTTGGTGTCTATTGCATTGTTATTATGCTTCTTATTATCCTTTGTTGTTGCTATTGTTGTTGTTATCGTCATCCATATTAAGTATTATTATTCCTTTTGGATATTATTACTGTTGTTAAGTCCCATTCCTGTTTTTTTCCCTCGATGATTGTCCTTCTCAAGAATGTCCTGCTGGCTTTCTTCCTTCCTAGTTATTGGTTGCTTGTTTTTCTTCGTCTTGATTTGGGAGTTTTCTCCCGGATAGTCATCAACATCCGGGTCTCATTGCCCTAACAAGGATGTGGTAAAGTTATTGTTTCTATTTCGATGTCTTTAATGGTTTCCTTTGCTTGTTCGGAGTTCTCTGAGTCAGTCCTGATAAGGGCTGGCCATTAAGAGAGCCTTCCTAAATATCACTTTGCTGGTGGTCTTGTTCCCTCTTCTTCTTACCATACAAGTGTGTTACATTCAAAGTGTGAATAAAATTAGTGGATGTTTGGCATGGCTGGTGGAAACGTACACATATTAATAACACATAACAATGCTGCTTCATAGAACACGACTACGGAACACATGGAATGTTGCTGTGACTAGCCTTCATCAGCTAATAAACACACACCCACCCACCCACCCTCCTACACACACACACACACATACACACACATTACAACAATATATATATATATATATATATATATATATATATATATATATATATATATATATATATATAGTATATATATATAGATATATATATATGAGACAGTATGCTTTCATTGTCTCTAGGCGCCTGAGTTTACTGGAAGCATTAACTGGGATATTTTTGGTTCGACAAAGAGTTTCACCGACCAGTAATTTCAAAATTAGTAGTGAGTGGCCGGGCGATGACTCTAGTGCAGCCCGCTGACCGACAGCTTACCTCTCGTTGTTAGTAGAATAAGAAATTCAGGAAACATGAAGCCGAACTTAGCATAGGAGCTGTCAAATGAGCAAGAAATACAACGGATTAGACTAGATATATGGGAACGGACACGCCCAATGAACCAAACCAGGCGAAGGCAGAAAGGGTAAGGTCTTCGACCGCAAGCTATAACCTAGTAGTGTCAAGGGATCTAGAATAAAGCGGATTAAGTAGACCTAATAGAACAAAGCACTTACAACTGCCAAACTAACAACAATAAACTACCAACTAAATACAACAACTTGTATGTGAGTCTGTCTCCAACCCTAACTTTGAGGCAGGCAGACAAAAGCTACTTTGGAAGAATTCTGTTCCGCAGCGCCAATTTTTAGACAGCCGCAGAGACAATTCGAACTACATTCCACATGAAGCAACCACGTCATACCTTGCTAACTATTAAAACATCTCCTACCCACACGTCGAAGTTCTATCACTCCCTTTTACGACGTCCGATCCTCTCAGACCTCCGTCTACTCAGGTCCCCAGGCTCGAACGCGTACCATTCTGGTTTGCCTGGAATGTCTTGGTAAACTTCGACAGCCGCTGGGACATCCGGTTGTGCTGGTAGTCCCCACGTCGTCCCTATGTCCTCTTCTTCTGCTCCGTCCTCGCAACGCCGCATTTCGTGGCCGGCTATCCTAATTAGCGATCCATCTCCTCCCACCTTTTTGATCGCATACGGTCCTCCAGACATGGTGGGTGCCCTAACAACTACGTACATGTCTTCCGACCACATGTCTTGTATTTTCGCCCTCTCCTTATAGTGGATTCTTTTTCTGACAAGTTCGCCAACTTGCAATGGAATAGAGTTTGCCATTTTGTCACTCCTATCTTTCCTAATGGCGGCATGCTTCTTCAGCTGTTCACTAGCCCGGACGTGCGCGTCACGCAAACGTGAAAGATGCCCTTCCAAATACTCACTTGCATTGGTGTCCCTGTCTTTGGTGCCTGTATTTAAAATGAAGTCCACTGGCAGCCGAGGCTCTTGTCCGAAAATTAGGTAGTGAGGTGAAAATCCTGTCGAGGCGTGAGGCGTCGAGTTATACACCTGCACCACTTCGGCTAAGTGATCAGACCATCTCCTCTTCTCCTTGGCCTCGAGGGGTCTGAGTAAATCATGCATAGTTTTGTTAAACCGTTCTGCTTGGCCATTGCAGCGAGGGTTGTATGGAGTAGTGCGACTCTTTTCTATGCCATATGTCTTGCATAACTCAGCAATCACCGAGGATTCGAAGTTCCTACCTTGGTCAGAGTGCAGTCCTCCTTGGCACACCCATATATAAAAACCACTTCTCTACTAAAACCTTCGCCACAGTTGCTGCTTTTTGGTCTCTGGTTGGGACAGCAATAGTAAATTTAGAGAAGACATCTGTGATGACCAACACATTCTCAAATCCCCTTGAGTCCCTCTCCAGTAGCGTAAAGTCCATCGCTACTACTTCAAACGGTCTCGAAGCTAACAAACTACCTGCTGGTCCCTTAATCTTGACCGGCGGTGGCTTCGCTACATTGCACCTGTGGGCAACTTCTACAGAATTTATCTACATCTGCAGTAATCCCTACCCAGAAACACCTGCTCTTCAAAATGTTTATCATCCTATCTCTCCCCTGATGCCCTACGCTATGAACTGACTCCAGTATCCTTAACCGCAGTATCTCCGGAATCACTAATTGCAGCAACTCTGTCCTACCTGTCTCCCCTTGA
The DNA here is from genome assembly GCA_014155875.1 of Cepaea nemoralis. Lineage (NCBI taxonomy): Eukaryota > Metazoa > Mollusca > Gastropoda > Stylommatophora > Helicidae > Cepaea > Cepaea nemoralis. The sequence continues at coordinate 59,417 of JACEFZ010005427.1, forward strand.
TTTTCCTATACAGCAACCCATCCAATACACATAACTTCTTACGCTGCCTCATCCACTTCTTCGTCTGATGGGGCAAACCTTTTCATAGATTCATTTGATAACACAAGTTTACGCGATACAACATCAAATACTGCATTAATATTTACATCATTTTGCTGCAATCTCACCATATCTTCCGTTGAGTAAGACGGCAAGGTGTGTGTGGGAAGGACATTAAAACATCTGCTGTCCTAGCAGCAGCTTCCACCACACCAACCCCACCAATCATATTTACATTAAGGCATAATTTTGAACATTCATCAACATTATTTACATCAATGCATTCTAAAAACACATCAGCATTTTCTACATTAAAATCTGCCGTTGGACGGCTACCGACAGTACCAGCTAGTCCTAGGGCTGGCGGAATGCATGTTGCTGCAACACTGCAAATGGCGATGTCGCCCTCTTCTTCGTCGTTTTTCCCCCGGTTCTTCCATCGGGAATCGAGACAAGTAATCAGCGTTACCGTTAACCCGCCCAGGCCTGTGTTTTATCACATAATCGAACATAGACATTTGGGCGATCCACCTTTGCTCAATGGCACCCAGTTTCGCTTTATGCCACATAGTTAAATTCATATTGTCAGTGTAAATTTCAACCTTCCCACCTAATAGAAGGCCACGGAACTTTTCCGTTAGATGCCCATTTTAAAACATAAAAGTTCCAACTTGGAACTACTTTTTGCATTCCTCTCCGACGGGCGGAGAGTACGACTAGCATAAGCTAACACTCTCTTTGTACCATTCTGGATTTGGGACAAAACAACACCCAGACCAGTGTATGAGGCGTCACACTCTAGAATATAAGGGAGGGTGAAGTCTGGAAAGCCTAGTAATGGTGTCGACGTTAGGGCTTCTTTAAGTTTGTTAAAAGGCCTCGTCGCATTCTGTAGACCATAGCTGCCCGATGGGACTCTTCTTCCTTTTTCTCGGATCTGTGTGCTGCTGGTTTAGCTGAGCTACTAATTCATGGAGTGGCCTAGCTAGTGTGGCAAATTTGGGTACAAACCGGCGATAGTAACTGGCCAAGCCTAGAAATGAACGTAACTCAGTCTGCGTTCTAGGTATGGGAGCTTTTTGGATCGCCAGCACCTTATCTTCTAACGCTCCTATGCCTTCTGCAGACACAGTATGACCTAGGAATTGCACCTTTTTCTTGCAGAAATTGCATTTAGCTGGGTTTAGTTTCAATCCCAACACCTGTATCCTATCAATATGGCCTCTAGTTTTACTAAATGTTCACTAAAATCTCTGGAGTACACAAGAATGTCATCTAGGTAAACTAAAAGTAACTTAAACATATAATCATGCAGCGACGACTGCATTAGACGTTGGAATGTACTAGCTGAATTCGCCAGCCCCCATTGGAAGTCGTGAATATTCATATAACCCAAAGGGTGTAGTGAACGCTGTCTTTTCCTGGTCTGCTGGATTCATCGCCACCTGGTAATAACCGCTAGCTAAATCAAGAGAAGAAAAAAATTTCGCGCCCCCTAACGCAATCTAAATAGTCATCTACCCTTGGAAGTGGATATGCGTCCTTTTTAGTTCTTATGTTTCAGGGCCCTGTAGTCGACGCACATTCTCAATTTGCCATCCTTTTTTCGGACCAGGACTATCGGAGACGCCCAAGGGCTACAGCTCTCCTTTATAATCTGCTTATCTAACAATCCTGTAAATGATCTTTCACTTCTTGATACAGGGCAGGAGGAATCCTCCTGTACGGCTGTTTTATGGGGACTTCATCCGTCAAAAGTATGTTATGGGTTACCCTGTCAGTAAACCCAATGTCGGTGTCATCTTTCGCGAATAGGCAGTCGTATTTTGCTAACAGTCCCTCAAGTTGCATCCTTTCCCTCATCGCTTCCTCAAATTCAGTCAAGTCAAAAAGGGGCTTGTCTGGTCTCTGCTCCCCACCGTCTGGTTTAGCAGACAACTCTATTTGTTGCGTTCCTACCACTCTAAAATGTCTAGTCAGGTCAATTGTGGCATCAGATATCTCCCCCACCTGAGTACCTCTCGCTAAAAACACATCTTCGTCACCCATGTTAACTATCTGTATTTGGCACACTCCCCCCCTCTAACCTAGTAAAGCAGTAAGGCAGAATTAAACCCTTGTGGTCAAGATCTCTGCCTGGTTCGAACACGACCGTTAACCCCGCGCGACCCCTAACTAGCAGGACAGCCAGCGAGCGGGCAGGTATGTGAGTCCTGGCCTCTCCTGTCACCCACACTTTCTTCCGATCTAGGTCAACACTTGCATTGTTGTCTGCTGGCCTGTTGAACTGAAAAACCTGCTAACATTTGGCAACTCTGCGAGTACATTCATTCCTAATATACAGGGCGTTTTGTTCTCTGTGCCCCTCAAATCTTTTAAAACAAAAATTCCACATCTATCAACACTATCAGTCCCTATTTGCACACTGGTAACCTGATGTACCCTAAATATGGTATTGAAAACGACCATTTGCTGATGTTAACCTAATGTACTTATCTACATCTAACCTATAATGTCTGAAAAGTCTATTGAAACACTCCTCTGAAATCGTGGAAACTTGTGAGCCAGTGTCCAGAACACATCTTACATTTCTACCGTCAATGCTTATCATTGTCTCTGGCGTTCGCCTAGCATTTTTATTGGTGAGTCCTTGAACCTCCCGCCGCGGCCTGACTCGTAGCTGTAGCGGGATTCTAGTTTAAATGTGCCCTACAAAATCTGGCAATATGTCCTACCCGGCCACAAAGATCACAACGAATCTGTTTTTGCTGTCTCTGGGACCTTGGCTGGGGCTGTCCCCGGCCGTTCACTAGATGCGACAATTGCACTTTTAACTGCGCCATCTCCCGCTTAAGTTCGTTTACTTCGCCCGACTGTTCATGTGACCCCCCTACTGTCATTTTCTGCTGGAATGCCCTTCTGTCGTTGTTTCGGCCATGCCCAGTGCTCTGCTGTCTGTGGTCGTTGTTACGATTCACAACCGTGGCTTCAACGTTGTACACCTCAGTCTGCGGAGTGTGTTTAGCGCTGGCCCATCGCACTGCACAATCACGAGCAGCTAGAAACGACATGGAAGGCTCGTCAATGAGCCTTTCTTTTATCATCTGCCGAGGTAAATCGTCTCTCAACTGCGCGAACAACTGGTCTCTGAGCATTGACTCGTGAAAAGGTGAGACGTTCTGTCTCTCTTGTGCGCAGGACCACCTCCTCGAATTCCCGGTGCAATTTATGTGAGAAGTCGACGATCGACTCCCGGCTACCTTGTCTGGTGGAGAAAAATGTCGCCGTTAGTTCTTGGAGGGTTCGTTTGTCGCCGTAGATGGTCGCTAATACCTCCAACATCTTTCGGGGTCCTTCTCAGAGGTGTGCAGCTTTAACTCTCTGTGTACGTGCGGTGAAATGGTGTCGATGATAAGGGTCAACTTTGTCAGCTGTCCCCATCATGCCCGCTCTGAACGCTGAACGGATTTCTCGTAGATACTCATTACAGTGGGGCCGTGTGGGCCCCCGAAAGTATTGATGTTCTTCCGAGTGGGTATCATTACATATCTCACTTGTTCACATGGCGATGCTGTGGGGGTGAGAATCAACATTGCCCTGCACAGAGGCCGACGCCCCTTCGCTGCTTTCGACTAATGCTGCAGAGCGTGTATTTCTGGTAGTCATGTTTGTAATCGTCGTTGAGATCTTTTAGAAAAAAACTTACTAGACTCGCTCCCGGACAGGACTGACTCTGCTGCTTCGGCTTCTTCTGGGTTTATTTTTTCTCTTGCGGTGTAGTGGGTTTGCCGGGTGTGCTTAAACCAAGAATCCCTAACCGAGTAGACTTACTAGAAACTCCTACTGACAGTTTTGACAGCCTACTGAATAACTGTAAGATTAGTAGACCTAATAGAACAAAGCACTTACAACTGCCAAACTAACAACAATAAACTACCAACTAAATACAACAACTTGTATGTGAGTCTGTCTCCAACCCTAACTTTGAGGCAGGCAGACAAAAGCTACTTTGGAAGAATTCTGTTCCGCAGCGCCAATTTTGTGACAGCACGAAGATGAAAGATGAGAGAGAGAGAAGTGGTTTTTATATATGGGTGTGCCAAGGAGACTGCACTCTGACCAAGGTAGGAACTTCGAATCCTCGGTGATTGCTGAGTTATGCAAGACATATGGCATAGAAAAGAGTCGCACTACTCCATACAACCCTCGCTGCAATGGCCAAGCAGAACGGTTTAACAAAACTATGCATGATTTACTCAGACCCCTCGAGGCCAAGGAGAAGAGGAGATGGTCTGATCACTTAGCCGAAGTGGTGCAGGTGTATAACTCGACGCCTCACGCCTCGACAGGGATTTTCACCTCACTACCTAATTTTCGGACAAGAGCCTCGGCTGCCAGTGGACTTCATTTTAAATACAGGCACCAAAGACAGGGACACCAATGCAAGTGAGTATTTGGAAGGGCATCTTTCACGTTTGCGTGACGCGCACGTCCGGGCTAGTGAACAGCTGAAGAAGCATGCCGCCATTAGGAAAGATAGGAGTGACAAAATGGCAAACTCTATTCCATTGCAAGTTGGCGAACTTGTCAGAAAAAGAATCCACTATAAGGAGAGGGCGAAAATACAAGACATGTGGTCGGAAGACATGTACGTAGTTGTTAGGGCACCCACCATGTCTGGAGGACCGTATGCGATCAAAAAGGTGGGAGGAGATGGATCGCTAATTAGGATAGCCGGCCACGAAATGCGGCGTTGCGAGGACGGAGCAGAAGAAGAGGACATAGGGACGACGTGGGGACTACCAGCACAACCGGATGTCCCAGCGGCTGTCGAAGTTTACCAAGACATTCCAGGCAAACCAGAATGGTACGCGTTCGAGCCTGGGGACCTGAGTAGACGGAGGTCTGAGAGGATCGGACGTCGTAAAAGGGAGTGATAGAACTTCGACGTGTGGGTAGGAGATGTTTTAATAGTTAGCAAGGTATGACGTGGTTGCTTCATGTGGAATGTAGTTCGAATTGTCTCTGCGGCTGTCTAAAAAAAAAAACGAAGTGTTCCCCATGAATAGGGGCCTTACTTGTTATAATGTTTTTCAGGCGCTAGCATGGTTGTGTACCTTGATTTTTTTTCTACAGTGGGAAGTAGCGCTGTAAGGAGTTGATGTTGCTGATATTGTTTTCATTTTTGATGTTCCTATGTGCAACCATTGATTAATGATTTTGTTGTCTGGGGAAATCCCCTGCGTGAAAGGGATTGCACTGTTTTATTGATGATATTATTTGATTACTATATTGTTACGATGTACGCCAGAAGACGAACAAGATTTAACTGCCTTATGCACTGGGAGAGCGGGGGAGGCAACCAGTATTTGTTATTATTATTATTATTTGGGGTGGAAGTTCCAAAAAGAGTTTTCCCCTTAGGCATCCAATATTGTTTATGAGGAATGTCAGAGGCGGAGTCAGGGCTTCGATCTCAAGGAGGAATGACGCTATATTGATGGTGGGACCCATCAACTTTTGGTAGGTGGGTATGAGACAGTATGCTTTCATTGTCTCTAGGCGCCTGAGTTTACTGGAAAGCATTAACTGGGATATTTTTGGTTCGACAAAGAGTTCACCGACCAGTAAGTTCAAAATTAGTAGTGAGTGGCCGGGCGATGACTCTAGTGCAGCCCGCTGACCGACAGCTTACCTCTCGTTGTTAGTAGAATAAGAAATTCAGGAAACATGAAGCCGAACTTAGCATAGGAGCTGTCAAATGAGCAAGAAATACAACGGATTAGACCTAGATATATGGGAACGGACACGCCCAATGACCAAACCAGGCGAAGGCAGAAAGGGTAAGGTCTTCGACCGCAAGCTATAACCTAGTAGTGTCAAGGGATCTAGAATAAAGCGGAATTAAGTAGAATTAATTATGTGGTACAGCTAAAAGATCTTATTGGGTAGCCCTTCGCGGCAAGGAGGAGCTATGTCACGTGATGCCAGAAAGAACCGCCAAATTAAGCGGTATATATATATACGCGGGACAGAGAAAGCATTTGAGGAGATAAGCCAGTTCTAGACAGCCGAGTGCAAATACTCGAAAGGCTGTTGAGACCAATAAGACTGTGGCAACTCTGGTCGGGCAGATAAATCCGAGGACCAGAGAAAGCACGGACTTAGTGTTGGAAAAAGAACCGCCCTAAAGAAACTATTGATTGCTACTGGCAATTGCAATCATTAAGGAAGGTCGCACAAGACTAGAGTGGGCTAAGAGGACACACGTTTGATGGGATCATCCAGAGGACTGCGTCGAACAAAGTTGGAAGGAGCCTGACTTTATTGGAAAGTGGCGAAATCAATTCAGACACGGGCGGTGATCAGACAAAAAGCACCCGTAGGCAGGCGAGCAATTATCCACGGACAGGACTCCTACGTAAGTTGGTTAATTTTAATTAGAAATCTATTAGTCTGTAGTCCGGGCGTGGGTAATGGTACTTAGGTTTAGGAAGCGTTTGGCAAACTACAACTGACAGATAACGGGATTAACTGCGACGTTCTATAGAGGAGGTAAAGAATACGTAACTAACTATTCAACCAAAATTCGCAGTGACTAGTTACGAAGTAGAGATATGAGCGCCGAAACCATGATAGGAGTGATTATGTGCTAACGTTATTAGCGGCATCAAAAGTCCCCGAATTATTTCTCAATCAAAATGTAAACACGGCGAGTACGAGACGCGACCGCTAGGTCAAGCCATTCAATGAGGCCAGGTGAATACAGCGGATGAATGGACCGCGCTTGGAGCAAAGCCTGCAGATGAAAGAATGTGCTTGTATTGTTGCCCACCCGGCAGAGTTGAATCGGGGTCAGACTGCGGCGGAGAAAATAGAGCATACAACTGGTTAGCAGTACAACCTAAAAGTAGCGGGTTCGGACCTTCATGGAGAATCGGGGGTAAAAGGCTTAAATGGGCTTTAATACTATAAGGCGAGATAGGGAAATAGAGAGCGGTGAATAGATACAACTGGACGAGCACTAAGTGAGCTGAAGGGGACAGGAATGCCTTTGGATATAAATGTTACAGACAGATTGGGGGGATATATCCTGGGTAGAGAAAAGGGAACGTGCGTCCATACTTCAAGAGCTGAATATTGGAGGAGATTGGCTTATAAAGGCGACAAACTATACTGCGGGGATGGATGAAGAGGCATGTTTATCAATTATCATAACTAGGGTGTTGTTAGGCGTGATATTAATCTATGTTGTCAACTTGGGTTTGTGTTAATAGTTGTGTGGGTTTATGTAGTCAATGTTGACGGCCCATAGTGGACTTATGTACTGCAAAAGATTATAATGATTGTAGGAGTTTTAGTGTAAAGGGGCATTTCATATATGTGATTTGTGGGCAGTATCTGGTCCCATCTTGTTGTCTTATAATTACTGTTAGGGTACCAAGCTGCAATGATATTGTTGATGATGTAGATTTATCTTGTTATTAATAATGGCTATGATATTAATATATGCTGTTGAGGACGACGATGGCGCCAATGATAATGAGACATGGCGCTAGTACATGTCACTGGTGTATTGTGTTGTCGGCCTCGGGGACAGAAGTGTTGTTGTTACCTGATGTAGTTGTTAATATGTGGTGTCCAGTTATCAGCTGTTGTGTTATGTGTTCGGTGCGGGGAAACCCGGCCGGTGTGGGCAAGCGGGTCAGGAGTTGTTGTCTAGGGTTGTCTAAAGCCGAATTGTATGTGTCTGTCCGCTGTGGAAAGACTGTCAGTGTCGGCGTGGGTATTGTATTAATGTCACATGATTATTAAACTTGGTAAAGTGTTTGGGGGATTATGGGTTGATGTTGGCATCAGGGGACACTGGTTGATGGTGTACGACCGCCCAGGCAGTGATGGAATATCACTGACCCGATGTCAATACACGTAGCAGAAGACGAGGGTGAGTAGCAGGTTAATGACACCCGATGATGCTGTTCACATAGTCAAGGGTGTCTTTTTGTTTAATTTTCAGGTTGTCGCTTGATCGATTGCCTGGGTAAACTAGTGGGCGGTCATTTGACGGTGGAAGTTGGTTGTGTGCATCTTTAGTAATTTATATACTTTCTTGTCAGACTTGCGTACTTTATTATTATATTCCCCTGATTGATATGTGACTAGTTATTGGTTTAATTGCGTGCAATTCCTTAGTTTGGTGGTATTATCTTGATACTAGCTACCTGACAGCATTCTTCCATAATTGTTTGAATTGTTACCGCACGACACTTTGTATACTTTGTAATGTCTTTTGAGAAGCAAATAAACTTGATTCAGTGTTAGCTTATTCTTCTTAGTGCCTGTATTGTGCTTGTCGGTTAGGATAGTGTTGTATTCGTGACCTGCGTACCTGTATACTTGTGAGGTTGGTAGATAAAACCAAGGGTAATCACAAATCAGTGGTTATCTCTACAACCGGAAGACGGACAATCTTTATCTTTCAATTCTTTATTCTCTCCTCCACTTCTCTCTCTCATCTCTCATCTTCGTGCTATCACATATATATATATATATATAACAATTAGTAGACGCAGTTGTTGTACACAGTGAACAACTGGGGTTAGAATTAAATTGTAAAAAGACTCAGGTTATGGTCGTCACTAGGAAGGAAGAAGTGCCACAATGTAATATACAAGTAAATGGGAATATTCTTCAACAAGTGAATCGGTACAATTATCTTGGAAGTCATAACATCTGAAGGGAGATGCCTTGAAGAGATTAGAACAAGAATCGCCATGGCGAAAGTAGCCTTTAGCAAGATGAAAAACATACTGACCAATAAAAAGATGTCAATTGAAACGAGAAAAAGAGTGTTGAGGGGATACATAGAGCCTGTTCTTTTGTATGGATGTGAAACTTGGACAATGAGCAGTCAAGCTGAAAAACATCTGATGGCTGCAGAAATGTGGTTTCTGAGGAAAATTCAAAGCGTTCCATGGACAGACAGAAAAACCAATGACCAAAGTACTACAGGAGACAAATGAACACCGTAGATTGATTAGAGAAATTAGACGTAGACAGTCAAATGTCTTTGGACATGTTATGAAAAGAAATGGATTGGAGAACTTAGTGACAACTGGCAAGATCGCAGGGAACAGACCAAGGGGAAGACCGAGAAGTAAATACCTGGATGGCTTGGCCACATGGCATGGACGAGACAGGAACACTGAGCTGATCCACGACTCTGGTGATCGAGCGAAATGGCGAGTCATGACCGCCCACGCTTTCCGGCATGGCACATGATTGATTGATTGATTGATATATAAAGACGGGGAAGATACTACAGTGACTACATTAAGGCATAACAATGGGATGAGAAGAATGGAAACATGAAAAACATTAGAACAATGAAATGAAATTAAAAAGTGGAATAAAAATGTGCTACTTACATCAGAATCCCAAACTGTGGGTATCCCAACCTGGGATTCTAATGTAAGTAGCACATTTTCTTTTCATTCATTTTCTTATCTGTCCATCTCTTCGCTACCATGATATCGTCATGGATGTTGGGAGATATGAGTCTTCGCTTTAATAATCTCATCTATAACTTTCCAGATGACCACCTTGTCTTTTGTAAACAGAAGTAGAAACATCCTTGACCGACAGCCAGGCGGTCATCATCATACGTGAAAGATCATCCCCATGGCAACATCCTGAAGTGGGGACTGGAAGCACAATTGCGAAAATTACACATGTCTGGGGAATGTGTAGAGGGATCAGCGATGACCCAGAGACGAGAACTGTTAGAGCAATGGTACAAGGCCACGCCAGCAGGATAATGCTGCAACAGACTCATACAGCAGAGTTCTGATATCAACAAGATTGCTATATAAGTATGCTTGATTAGCTGGAGCGCTAGTGAAGTTGATAGGGTGCTGGTAATGTCATGAGCACGGTAGGACGAGGGTTCGACGCCTGGGCTCGTCGCCTGCTATGTGAGGGGAATATTGGATGCCTATTTCTGGGTGAATTCAGGCCTACACATTGAGATGGCCCGTCAAGTGACAGACCCATAGAGAAAACTGCTTAAGGACATAGTTGTGTGTGTGTTAAATATGTTTGGTGGTTGGTGGCTGATTGATTGATTAACTGATTGATTGATTTAGGAATCGACATCACAGCATTCGGGGCATTCCCATAAGCGCTCCGTCCCCATCCTCAGCAGCCAGCGAAGAGTTCCAACACCAATAGTACCAGTAGCAATCTGATTATATGTCCGTCTCGCCTTTCCTCTGAGCGTCGAGCGTTGGCCAGATCCCCTCGTCACTCCACGCTGTCGCATTTTTGCCAGACTATGGTGATCCATTTGCTCCTCCGAGGTGCACACGTGCTCAAACAAGGCCGCAACCACGTCTGCCTTGTCATGTATTAATACTCCACCAGGTTCTGTAGAGCCAGCAAATCTGTCCGCCTATTAATTCCCCAGCACACCAGCATGCCCCGGAGAAAAGGTCCAGACGAAGCTTGTCACCCGTGACCTCCGAAGCGAAGCAAGCCACTCCGCAC
>JACEFZ010005428.1:0-54794 GCA_014155875.1 Cepaea nemoralis
AATTTCCCTTTTTAACGGGGAATATCCACCCTTTACTTTTCATTTAGACACTACTTCACACGTTCAATGATAGTAAACCTTCTTTCTTCATGAGTATAACCAACCCTCACACCCTTGTTTATACATCACTACACCACGCATACTAATACATTCATATAAACCCCCACCATATTCCAACCCCTGAGTAAAACCAGACCCATCACCCCTTGTTTATCCACTACACCACGCATATTAATTCATATACTAAACCCCCATTATCCCAACCGTGAGTAGAAACCCACCCACACACCCCTTTTTTATACATCACTACACCACGCATACTAAAACATTATTACGTAAAACCCCCATGTACCCAACCCATGAGTAAACCAGACCCATCCACCCTTGTTTAACATTCTACACCACGCATACTAAACATTCATATACGTAAACCCCCTATATCCAACCCTGAGTTTGAAAACCCCGACCCATCACACCCTTGTTTATACATCACTACCCATACTAATATACCCTACGTAACCAAAATAACTTTCCCCTTCACACCCTCTCTTTCCAGTACAGAACCAACCAACTAAAAATTTACCTTAATTACTTTCACACCCCGTCAAAAAACCGTTCCCACCCAAAAAAATTTACCGAGTCGACAGTTTTCCCCATATTTCCTTCATAAACCCTATCAGCCTCCAGATTCTGGAGCCGAGTCAACAATTTTCCCCATATTTCCTTCATAAACCCTATCAGCCTTCAGCCTCCAAAAAAATATGCGTCTGGAAACCATAATCTACTACTCACTCATTCCCTCTCACTCACTCACTCACACACACACTCTCACTCATTCACTCTCCCGCTCACTCATTCACTCTCCCGCTAACTCATTCACTCTCACGCTCCCTCATTCACTCTCACGCCCACTCAATCTGTCTCTTCCACTCACTCATTCACTCTCCCGCTCACTCATTCACTTTCCCACTCACTCATTCACTCTCATTCATTCTGTCTCTCCCGCTCACTCATTCACTCTCCCGCTCACTCATTCACTCTCCCGCTCACTCATTCACTCTCCCGCTTACACATTCACTCTCACTTATTCACTCTCACTCATTCACTGTCCCGCTCACTCATTCACTTTGCCGCTCACTCATTCACTCTCACGCTCACTCATTCACTCTCACGCTCAATCATTCACTCTCCCGCTCACTGATTCACCCTCACGCTCACTCATTCACTCTCACGCTCACTCATTCCTTCTCACGCTCACTCATTCCTTCTCACGCTCACTCATTCACTCTCACTCATTCACTCTCACACTCACTCATTCACTCTCACTCATTCACTCTCACGCTCACTCATTCACTCTCACGCTCAATCATTCACTCTCCCGCTCACTCATTCACTCTCACGCTCAATCATTCACTCTCCCGCTCACTGATTCACCCTCACGCTCACTCATTCACTCTCACGCTCACTCATTCCTTCTCCCGCTCACTCATTCCTTCTCACGCTCACTCATTCAATCTCACGCTCACTCATTCACTCTCACTCTTTCACTCTCACGCTCACTCATTCACTCTCACGCTCACTCATTCACTCTCACGCTCCCTCATTCACCCTCCTGCTCAATCATTCACTCTCCCGCTCACTCATTCACTCTCACGCTCACTCATTCACTCTCCCGCTCACTCATTCACTCTCCCGCTCAATCATTCACTCTCACGCTCACTCATTCACTCTCACGCTCACTCATTCACTCAGATAGATAGATAGATAGATAGATAGATATATAGATAGATAGATAGATAGATAGATAGATAGATAGATAGATAGATAGATAGATAGATAGATAGATAGATAGATAGATAGATAGATAGATAGATAGATAGATAGATAGATAGAGAAGTTCTCCGAGGTTGGTAAGAATTAACTTTTACTCATCATTATCATCTTATACCATGCCGAGCGACTCAGACGATCATTTTCCTCCACAAACATCTGACTCCTCTGTTCTTGGTAAATTCGACCACTGATCGCCTTCAGCGCCACTCGATCAACTCATCCAGCATTGTCTTTCCATGCTCATCCCTGTCTCTAGCGCTTTCGACCTTGTCAGTTGTCACAACATTTCTCACATCGTCTCGCCTCACAACATGATTAAATGACCTTTGTCTTGTCCTGATGAAACAGCTTTGTGAACTGGCTTACTGCAGTACTTGGATGTTGGTCTTCTTAGTTGTCCATGGGATGCTTACCATTTCACGGGAAAACCACATCTCTGTGTCCTCTAGTTTCTTTCTACTGTTTTATCCCTTGTCCACAATCGACAGGCACTCAGTTGTGAGGGCAGTACATAACATTCTAGAACTATTTCTGTCTTCCATGACAGGATGGTCTTCATCTTGGTTCAGGTTATTCTGCGGTGTATCTTTGCTGAGGATCTCTGCTAGCGAAGTGGTTAAGTCGCCAGCCTCGCGCTCCAAAGGTTCTGGGTTCGTTACAGTTCTCCGACATTCGGTTCACGAGTACGATGTTTCCGGAGACACCTGGTGGGTCGTCGCTGGAGCTACATAGTTCATGATTTGTATTACATTTTCGACAGGTCGCCCTGTAGAAAGAGACCGATCCATATAGGTTAAAACTCTGTGCAATGAAGTCCATCTCACGTCTTTGAGCCCTCTTTTATTTAGTGTTTAAAAATCAAGATAAGCAAGCTAGCGGTTCAGCACTCGTGTCTACATACTCCAGCGAGACTGCATGATTGTTCCCGACAACAACCTTCCAGAAAATGCCCTCAACATCAGCATTACTGAAACCACTCGTGACTTCCGCTGCTTGTTAGCCGCCAGCAAGACGTGGCTATTCCTAGTTTGTATTTTCAATTAGGAAGATTGACGGACATCATTTATTCTCCACTTCCCGTCTAAAAGCCGTGTGAATGCTCAAGTTCAGCAAGATAGTCTCAGCAGTCTGCTGTCAGAGGTTTCGGTCTTGAAAACGACCCATTTGTCTGTATTTCTGCCATGGAGTTCACCAGCACCGTCCCCCGTGTATGATGTTGAAAGCTTAAAATTTGAGATAAAATGAAACAAGCTAATCCTGTGTTTTATGGGGTATATCTATATCTGTAATCCTAAATACAAATATCTTTGAAGACTCTGAGGACAGTAGAATGGAGAAGAAAGACAAATGAAACACAAAACTTAGAGAGTGGTTCGACATCATTACATATTAGGGGCGTTCATTTGAAACTCGTTCCAATGGGTTTATTACAAAAGCATGAAAGAAACATTAACAGGTGTGGTAAAATTAAACCAAGCATTAATTTTGAATGAATTATGCGCCATGGGTTGGTCAGAAGAAGTCGCCGTAGGCATTCAGGAGAGCATCCCATTGCTTAGGTAGGCGGCGAATGTCGTCCGCAAAAAAAGATTGTGGTTGCTCACTGAACCAAGTGTTTACCGCATTTATTACGTCTGTATCTGTGTGAAATCGTTGCCCCTTGAGAGTTGTTTTTTTAAAAAAAAGATCCGAGCAAATGAAAATAAAATGGTGACAAATCAGGACTATAGGCTGGATGTTGCAGAATGTCCCACTTCTTCCTTGCTAATACTTGCTGCACAATCTTTGCGACATGCGGGCGAGCATTATCGAGTAACAAAATCACACCGCGAGAAAGCATACTTCTTGATGGTTTTTTGCAGTTTGTCTAGTGTTTGCAAGTAGTGGGTAGATTTGATGTTGACACCAGGTTCTGTAACGTCGGCCAACAATAGCCCTTCACGGTCAAAAAATGCGCTCACCATAACTTTACCAGAAGAAACCTGTAACTTGAATTTTTTGGCTTTTGGTGATCCAGCATGCTTCCATTGAATGCTCTCTCTTTTGCTTCTCGGCTCAAAGTGGTGACACCATGACTCATCACCTGGCACTTTGCGGAAGAGAAATGCATCACCCTCCACTCTGTAACGCAGCAAGTGGTTCAAACACCATCCCATGCGTTCCTCTTTTTGGTGATCGGTCAACATCCGTGGAACCCACTGTGAACACACCTTCCGATATTGCAGTTTCTTACGAACGACCTTTTGAATTGTCCCAATTGACACACCAAATTCTTCCGCTAGCGAACATATGCATCTGTACTGCTGCATCAATTTTTGCGATGTTTTTTTTTTTTTTTTCTGTTGCAACAATTTGTGCTTGACCCGGTCGTCGAAGATCTGTCGTGAACTGACGTCCTTTCCGAAACATTCGTGTCCAGTCTGTCACAGTTGTCTTCGACACACATTTGTTACCGTACGCTGCCTGCATTCTTCGATGAATGTCCAATGGTCGACATCCTTCAAATGAAAGAAACTGAATCACGCTCTTTGGACGGATTTTGGGTCAACCCGGCCATTTTCTCACCGGTCAGAAACAGAACCTTTGCATCATGGGAAGATAAACACTTGCGCTTTTATTCATTGGTCATCAGTACTTATCACATGACTATGACATGATCATGTTCAGTGTACGCAATTACGCGCGGCGTGGCACGAACGGATTTCAAATGAACGCCCCTTATAGATTAAAAAATCATTTACAAGATGCTTAATAAAGATGGACATGCACGTAAATAGAGAGATACTAACAAACAATTATACTGATAAACATACATGTGTTGTTAAACAGGCAAGTCACGTTGGTTATATGTCAGGAGAAATGCACACTGGACATAAACGTATAAATATACATAGAACAAAGTGATTATTACAGGAAATGCACACTGGACAGATATAAATATACATAGAACAAAGTGATTATTACAGGAAATGCACACTGGACAGATACGTGTGAATATGTTAGTTAGTTAGTTAGTTAGTTAGTTAGCTAGTTAGTTAGCTAGTTAGCTAGCTAGCTAGCTAGTTAGCTAGTTAGTTAGTTAGCTAGTTAGTTAGTTAGTTAGTTAGTTAGTTAGTTAGTTAGTTAGTTAGTTAGTTAGTTAGTTAGTTAATCGATAGATCATCCCCATTTCACATCGAACCAGTTAGTCAATAAGCACTCGGACCACCTCCTCAGAAAATCCCACAGCGTGTAGCGGCTAACAACACCAGTTCTGTGTTCGTTTATTAATCTTCTTTGGCTTATTGTATAGTGTTCTTGTTTGGCCACACCTATTTTAACTTGCTGTTCTCGCAGCCTAACTATAGTTGTAGATTCACAGTCGTAGGGCATTCAGAATGTCAACCTGGTCCATGGCT
Source organism: Cepaea nemoralis (assembly GCA_014155875.1). Classification (NCBI taxonomy): domain Eukaryota; kingdom Metazoa; phylum Mollusca; class Gastropoda; order Stylommatophora; family Helicidae; genus Cepaea; species Cepaea nemoralis. The sequence goes on from JACEFZ010005428.1 coordinate 5,232, forward strand.
CGCCCGCCTTCCACAGTAGCCTTACCTGCAAGCCCCGTCAGCCTGCTCATTCCCATGTACACCCGCAAGCCCTGGCACGAAAATAAAACTAATAGTTGCCAGCCGAGACCGCTCCAGAGATAGCGACCACTCTCTTCGGACCCATCCCATCTCTATCTTCTTTAGCAAACTCATTGAGTTACTAAGGACACATGCCCGAGTGAATGTCTGTGTCTCGAGCCGTGTTATTGCTTTACTTACTGTCATGACTTCCATATGAACTTCTCACTCGTCGAACGACTGACCCACTTGTGTAAATGGCAGCATCACCTTCTAAATGCATTCATTCATTCAGTAGCATGTCCTTTGCAGAACCTCACTCCCATAACAACCTTCCGGAAAACCTCTCGATCATAAGCAAAATGTCCCGCGTCCGATACACCCATCTGGAGATCATCCGCCACATCCTGCACCTATCTTCTCTTTGGCCTTCCTCTTTCTCTCTTCCCAGGCATATACCCCACCATTATTGTTCTCTCCAAACTTTCGTGACGTTTCAAGTGACCAAAATATTTCAATTTTCTTTGTTTTATCGTTTTTAATAGCCAACTTTCTTCAATATTCAGCTCTTGAAGTATTGATGCATTTGTTCTTTTCTTTACCCAAGATATTCTTAGAACTCGTCTATAACATTTATATTCAAAGGCATGTATGCGCTGCCCAGCTTGTTTAGTAAGTGTCGGGGTCTCACAGGTGTATGTTGCAATGGGAAAGATACATGCTCTTAAAAATCTAATTTTTGTAGTTCTGTCTGTCCTATTCCATAATTTATTCAGTTGCTTCTAAATAATTCTCGAAAATCAACGCCTGTACTTTCCGCCTCCACGGCAGCCGGATTTTCTTGTCTGCATTTTCTGTCTAGTTGGATGCAAACTGAAAATGACGTACAGAAATCTGTTGGCACTTGTACCCACTCCTCGCCAGGTTCTAAGTCCTCAAGTGAACACACATGATGAAGAATGTCTTCGGCTTGACCCATCCACGACTTTCTTCTTTTTAACCTGCTGCCCTTGACCTTCTTAATCTCTCTTTGCAGTGGATGTTGTGTGTTTGCGTTGACCCTGAGGTAGGCACATACTCGGCAAATTTGTATTCTGTCCCCCATGTTTGGGAATTCAAGAAGGTAGCACATCGCCCTGCATGCCGTATCTCTTGTACATCCAAGAATAATACGCATAGTTTCGTTCTGTATACTTTCCATCCTTTCCATCTGCTTATGGCTGAGAGTCAGGATCGCCATCGCATACTCAAAAACAGAAAGGGTCAGACCCTCGCAGAGAAGACATAGATGACGCTGCTCACAGTTTGCCGCTGCATCGCAGCTAAACCCCACTTGACCTTTGTTATACCTTGTCTATGTGCTCATTATAAGCCAGGCTTCGATCAAATCGTATCCCAAGATAATTCATTGCCTGCTTTCTTTCCACAATCTCTGAACACGGATTTACAGTTGGTGTTGGAGTATTGACAATATGGTTATTCATAGAGAACCATGTCACTGCTGCCTTCTTTGGATTGACCATTACACCAGTTTCAAAACACCAAGTACTTATGCGATTGAGTTCTGTTTGCAGTTCCACGGCAACCCGATCTCTATCCTTACCCTGACGATACATTAACACATCATCGGCATATGACAATGTCCTCCCCGGTCTGTGATCTGCTAATCAGTGATTCTCACAGTGTAGGCGTTGAACAGCACCGGAGATAATGGTGATCCCTGTGGCAGGCCAGGATATATTGTTGTTGGTTCAGAAGCCCAGCTGCTACATCATCTAAAGACTAAAGACGTATAAATATGCATAGAACCAAGTCATTATTATAATTATTATAGGAAATGCGCATTGGGCATACATAAATACACATAGAACATAGCGATTATTATAGGAAGTGCATACTGGACATATACATTTTCCAAGTTCACACTTAAACATTATTATTATAGACAGAAGTCGTGCACTAGTCCTTCACTTTTCCCCCTTTGTATACAGTCTAGTTATGTTTCAATTTTCTTGTATGGTGTGGTGTAAATCATATTAATATTATTATTATTTATGTGTGTGGTATTCTCGGCGAAGATTTTAATTAACTAAACGTCGGACACTTGCGTTGTGTTTTATCTGACTTATTAATACCTGTTCTAGTAATTATTATATTATTAAATTGTGGTGTCAATTTCGGCATTGCTTCCTATTCTGTTTATCTGGCCTGAAGTCCTAGACAGGTGTGTCCAGGTGTGTATTCATTGTTTCTCCTCAGATCTACGCACACCTTTTTGTTTTATATGTGATTATTATAAATATGTATAGGACAAAAAAGTTATTACAAGAAACTCACACTGGATAGATATAAATATACTTAAAACAACAATTATTAGACTAAGTGGACGTGTGTGGAATCCAACAGCCATCTCCTGTAGGTGATCTGAAGGTCGAGGGAACTCAAATGGCTGAGAAAGATGTTGGCGGTTTTCTCCTGTAGCTTTACTTATAGACTAGTCAATATAATTTTGTAAGGTTTGATAGTAGATGCACTCGCTGATGGCCAGATTTCAGCTCAATATCTACATAAGCATTTAATTCAACGTAAACATTGTCTTCTCGTTCAGAAAGAAATGGCAAGCTACTGAACGTAAAATTACCTAGCATTTTAATTGTACTGTTGTGACTGTCCCTGCTGTATGAAGGTTTCTTTTCACGTCCCAGCTGTTTGTCGGCGTCTCCAATATCTCACGTCTAACGACATATGTTTCATCATATTCGTGGCTTCCCTGTTTAGTCATTACAGTTGTTTTTCTGCTTCTGCTTGCATATTTGATTTTAGTGAATTGAACTGAGTCAAGAATCGACATCGCAGCACTAAGGATATTCCCACACGTGCCCCATCCTCATCTTCAACAGCCAGCGCATATTCCGAATACTAATGGTACAAATTGCAGTTTGAATGCAGTCAGACATAGTTAATGTGTCCGTATAGACTTTCCATTGAGTACTGAGTGTTGGCAGGAATCTCCCATCGTAGGCTGTAGCTCAAGATTTGCCCGATCGCCGCGACTGACGTCCGTCAATCGATGTGGACCCGAACGATCAGGTCTTCTCACTGGCAAGGCACACCAGGCCGCCTAAATTCAAGCGAGCAATAATCAGCAATAATGATTTTATATCAACAAGAAATAACAGAAAGAGAAATAATATTAGATGTAAGGGCAGTGCCCAATTTCAGTAAAAACACAGATCATAAAGCAGTCGTTGCCTACAATAAGAACCATCAGAAGAAGAAAAGAAAGAGCAGGAAAATACATGCCATGCGAATCAGTAAACTTAAAAAACCTTAAAGACGAGGCAGTAAGGGAAAATTATGAGAAAGAACTAACTGAACTCTTTGTAAAATTACCTACAGAAAGAAAAACAGTGGAAGAAGAATGGAAGATGTTCAAATCAAGCATTTTAAATACTGCAAAAATAACATGTGGAACCACGAAAAAACGCAAAACACAGAAAAAGAAAATAACAAGTTGGTGGAACGCAGAAGTAAAGAAAGCGGTAAAAGACAAAAAAGAAAAATACAAAAAGTGGTTGAAGAGAAAACAAGAATGTGATTACATAGAATATAGAACAGCGGGAAGACATGTGAGTAGAATAGTAAAGAGGGAAAAACAAAATGACTGGGAAGAGTATGGAGAAACCCTAAATAAAAACTACAAGGTACAAAAATATAAGTGCAAAGCGAACCAGAGGAGAACCCTTTGACCCAACTGAAATAATTAACAGCGAATATGGAGAACCAATAAGTGAACAAAAACAAATCCTAATAAGATGGAAGCAGAATTTCGAACAACTTCTCAACATCCCATCAGATGTCACAGGAATTCAAGAGACCTACACAGATGTCACTGAAGAACTAGAAGCAGACATACTAAAAGAAGAAATTATAGAAGTCATCAGATTAGCTCCCTTGAACAAATCACCGGGACAGGATGAAATACCAAATGAACTAATTAAAGCAGCAAGAGAAGTAGGAACTGCTTGGCTACATAGACTATTCAACCATGTTTGGGTAGAACAACAGACACCACGAGACTGGGGAAACGCCATAATTATCCCAGTTTGGAAAAACAAAGGCAGCAAAAGAGACTGCACACAATACTGAGGCATTTCACTGTTGAGTGATATTGAGAAAATATTTTGCTAAATTCTTGAAAAAAAAGATTACGAACTACATTAGAACATCAGCTAAGCGAAACACAACTTGGATTTAGGAAAAACAAAGGATGCACAGATGCCATTTTTGCTCTTAGACAACTTATAGAAAAATCAATCGAATTCAATGAAACACTCTACTTAGCCTTTGTCGACCAAGAAAAGGCATTCGATAGAGTAGATAGAAACAAGCTGTGGGAAATCCTTAAACAATATGGAGTGAGTACACATCTAACAAACCTATGTAGAAGTTTATACAACAACAGTGAATGCATAGTGAGAGCAACTGGAGGATACTCAGAACCCTTCACCATAAGATCTGGAGTACGACAAGGTTGTGTCCTGTCCCCTCTCTTGTTCATAACATATATAGACAACATATGTAAAGAAACCAGCCAAGCAGAGACAGCAAGAATACCGCATGACGAGAACACAGAAGAAGAACCATCTGCAAATCTAACCATTAGAGAACTCCTGTTTGCGGACGACCAAGCACTAATAGCAAAATCAGAAGCTGAATTACAAGACCACATGAATAGTCTAAACGAAATGTGTAGGGAAAATAACATGAAAATTAGCACAAGCAAAACAGAGGTAATGACTATAACTAAAGAAGAACAAACAACAACAATTCACCTAAACGAACATCCCTTGAAACAAGTAAAGAGTTTCAAGTACCTAGGAAGTATAATATCATCAAATGGCAGATCAGAAGACGAGATCGAAAATAGGTGCAATAAGGCAAATCAACTCATTGGACAAATGGCACCAATACTAAAGAACAAACATGTATCAATAACTACTAAGAAAGCACTTTACAACACAATCTTCCTACCAACTCTATGCTACCAATGCCAAACCTGGACAATGACAGAAAAAGAGAAAAGAAAAATCACAACAACAGAAATGAGGTTCCTGAGAAGAATACTCAACGTATCAAGAAGAGATAAGATCAGAAATGAAGAAATCAGGACTAAAGTGGGGGTTAAAGCAGCACTAGATTTTATTAGAAAGCAGCAAGTCAAATGGTTTGGCCATGCAAGTAGGTTACCAGTCAACAGCATACCACAACAAGCAATGATGTACAGACCAAATGGAAACAGAGGAAGAGGCCGACCAAGTAAACGTTGGACGGAGGGAATAGCAGAGTCCATGGGAATATCGATATATGAAGCCCATAATCGGGCACTCTCACGATGTTTATACTTCACCTTCGACACCGCAAGGTACAAGAGGAACATGATGAGATGAGATGTTTATACTTCACCTGGACACCGCAAGGTACAAGAGGAACATGATGAGATGAGGATGTTTATACTTCACCTCGACACCGCAAGGTACAAGAGGAACATGATGAGATGAGATGTTTATACTTCACCTCGACACCGCAAGGTACAAGAGGAACATGATGAGATGAGATGTTTATACTTCACCTCGACACCGCAAGGTACAAGAGGAACATGATGAGATGAGATGTTTATACTTCACCTGGACACCGCAAGGTACAAGAGGAACATGATGAGATGAGTTCGTTTCCCACCATACTAGCATGTCTTGGGGGGGGGGGGGGGGGGGGGAAATCCAAAGAGTGCTCACTATTGTTGAATTTGTTTCCCCATTGAAACATGCCATTCTGCACAAAGTATGCCTGTTTTCACCCTTCTCAGCAAGCCCCGTGAGTCCCTTAGAATCACAGCGTGTTTGTGTTGTTTGCTCTCCAGCCAGCGGAACACCGCATTGACCGCCTCCACTTCCATTCTCAGAGAAGATTTTGTGGTATCATATATCAGACTCTCCTGCAATAAATCAGTCCATTACCCTTCGCTATAATAATTGGAGGAATATTTAAACATCGTAACTTCATGTGCAAAATGGTGATTCAGTTCTCCATCATTATCATTTGATATTGTCAGCTTGTTGTTCTACTTTCTCAAATAAACACACATAGTACTGTTTGGCTCTCACAGAAGGAGAGGAAGGAAGTAGAGACTAGAGGACGCACTAGACAACATAAAATTTGAAAGTTATAGTTACCGACCGGGGTTCGAACCTATCACCTCCAAATAGCGACAGTGCTCTCGCTGCAGGAACAAGTGTACTTCGACGCATGACCAACTAGACCCCAGTTGATGTCCTGTGTTATACTTTCTCAAAAGACTTTAAGGTTTTGCTTGAAACTTTCTTCGCTTCGGTGAGTTAAAGCCTTTAGTGCTCTGCAGCTTGTAAACTACTTCAGTTCATTCATCCTTGTTGGTCATTTACTTGACCATGTATTTTGGTTTCGCTAGTCAGCCTGGGAGCCTCAGTAGCTCAGTGACTAGACGTTTCACCTGCTGGTCCAATGGTCCTGGGTTCAAATCCGTATCAGGTCACATTTTAAAATAAACACCAAGTTTATTATTACCAGCTTTAGACTGGTAACAGGAAACTACTGGAAAGTAAAGGCGGTCTGCTTGATGCTAACCACATCACACAGCGTGTGCCGATTGGTCAAAATATTTGGGTCTAGCACCATATGCCCTGTGAGCCTTAAGGCGTGTACAAGGGCCCAGTATCTTTCTCTAATCAGACTATAAATGAGGCGTAACACTGATACTTCAGTGCAGATCGTTGCAACCTTAGCATAAACCAATGACAGTAACTCCGTAGGATTTTACTTTTGTTGAAACAGCATTACTCCTGCATAAGTCGCCAGCGAGTCGCAGATAAAATAACAAAAATCCATTCTTCTGTGCGATTCAGCTCACATTGACTGGCAATCAATACTGCATTGTTCAGTGCCAAGTCAAATCAATATCCCACAGGGCAGTGATGCGGGGAAGGCCGCCACGAATCTGCTTTCACAAATCAAGAAGACTTACAGTCTGTTCTAATTTTGTGAAACACATATACATTTAGGCACTTCCGACATCTGAATGTACAATTTGCTAGACCGAACACGCCTGAAGAAAGTTCATGAAATAGCAGACAACTGTGGCTTGAAACCAGGTTACAATTCTGGAAATGAAGTAAACACAACATAGCAGGGATGGTTCGATGGGTTAGTTTCTACGGGATCATCTACAGTGCACACACAAGTGCACATAAGTGTTCCAGTCTCATCTCGCATTGAAGAGTCTCCACACGTCGCCCGAACCACGCCACACTGGCAAGGATTCAAACCTTCCCACACAAACGGCCAACGTTAAATTCAATTCTTGTCCATTTCCAACTGTCCAGGTGTGTATAACGTGTGCAGAGAGCACACGATTCCTCATAGTTTCTCCATATTGCCCCATGAAGCTGGGTTCTCCTTCTGCCTCCTCATTAGCCACTCAGGTAACAGCAGTAGTTAGTTGAAGAATTAAAGCATTCCAGTACAGTTTTGGGTGATAGAGGGTTGGCTGATGTCATATTTGTTTATTTCCACTATTCTACATTAGGTACGTCTGTAACAGGTGTCTGCCAGTCATGAACCTAATGCCACATAGAAAGACATCAGATCAATCAATCTTCAATCTATGATTTAAATACAATTACAGCAAGTTATGGCCTTTCGCAACCAAACAATGAGAACCTCATCTTGCTGTGAAATTTGATGATTAGCATAGTGTTCGTGTGGTCTGAGTGGTATGTGTTTCATTTTGCCTTGAACGATACTCGTATGTTCATTACAGAGTTTGTCATTTCATAAACTGTGCTGAAATCATTTTATTATTTATATCCGACAGAATTGCAAGTCGATCTACTTCTTCGTTTCCCGGAACGTGTCTTGGGGCTGGTATCCGCTGAATAATCCGTGTGTCGAAAGTATTGGTTAAGTTATAATAACTTCCTTTAGTTGGATTTCTTTTTCAGGGCTGTTAATAAGAGCACATTAGTAAAGCATCACTGTATGCCATGAACTAGGACATGTGCATTACAACGTAGTTGAATTGAGTTAAGAACTCACATCACTGCACTCAGGACATTCCTATACGTGCTCAGTCCCCTCGTTCAACAGCCAGCGAAGAGTCATACTACTAATCGTTCCCACCACTATCTGATTAAAATTTCTCCTGGTCTTCCCTCTCAGTTTTGAGATTCATCCAGAACCCCTGCCGATCCCCCGCAATCTCATTCTTTCCACATATGGGTTCTCAATTTGTTCCTCCGCCTTCTCTACCTGGTCCACAAGCGCACGACCACCTCCTCCTTGTCCATAGGCAAGATACCAATAAGAGGTGCATTCCCTGCTAGCCTATCAGCCTGTTCATTCCCCCGTACACCCGCATGGACAGGGCAAAATATCCATACAATTCTCACAATCTGTGACCTCTGAAGCGACGAGAGCCATTCCACACGAAACATTCCTTTCTCCACCTTGCTAAGCATATTCTTTGAATCCGTAATGACCACAACATCAATTCATTACAACGTAGTTTAGTCAGTTAACACAGTTTATCAGTTAGCTGGCTGATATTGTTCCACTCTTGCTAAATTTCCGAACCAGTTAATTCTTTTGCAACTCCAAAGAGATCAAGGATCCAGAGTTCATCTTTCTCAATGTGATCCTGCCCGTTAAAATTAATTTAGCTGTTACTGGCTCAATGATTTGAGACCATTAAATAGAGTTTTGGAGAACCAAGGAATACCTCAAGGAAAAAATGAAATTTTTACTGAGTATCCCAAATGTCCGGAGGAATGGTTCCTTGCCTCTCATCTACCAACTAAATAATTAATCTAGGGTAATTGCTTACAACAATTTTACTATGACAAGAGAACTCTCAAAAGAGAAAATAACCAGTAATTTTCATCATTTATTATATCTATATAAATGAAGTTGGTGCATATACATGTAATAACATACAACAATCAATGCAGTTCAATTACCAGATTATTTACATATTCATCTCTAACTAATTATCTATCTCCTGGCTGTGCCACTGTATCATACATGGTCCTCAGAGTTGCATCCGTTCTTAATTATAAATATTGGGCCTCTTCTGCTGGCCTAATCTGTGGAAAGAAACTGGGTACACCCTGGTTGGTTTCCCATCCAGTTCTTGGATCTCGGTAGCATTCAGTCAGTTTAGAATATTCTGGAGAGTTCTTTTATTATTTCCCCGGTTTTATTTAATCTTTTGGCTCACTGTGTTTCTTCCACCTATACCTAGGAAAAAGGATATTTAATACCTGTCCTGGAAGGGTGGTGAAAATTGGCAGGAAGTTGCTGTGGAATAGTATTTGGCCTCACTATCTCAGCTGCCTCACTCAGTTAAGTGGCTACTGCATTCAGTCAAGCTGCTACAACTACTTTCACAAAGTGCTGCATTCACAAAGTCAGGTCTGGATAATGACCACTACCTGAAATTGTAGCATCCATCATAAATCTAAAAATATCAGCAATATGAACATCAGAACTGAAATGTTCTATATTTTTCTCAAGAACATCACAAAGAAAATACCTAAAAGAATTGTGATCCTAGGAAAATAAACAGTGGAAGGTAAAGAGTCTTGGTGCTCTCAAATAGTTATCCACAACATAATTGGTTGCTCTCCATTCCATCTTCCATTATATGGTGTTCAAGGTTTTAGACTAGCAGATGTGCAGTTTCATCTTCACCTATGCCTGTCGTCAGGTCTACCGGTTAAGTCATACCTTGATTGATTTGGAATTGACAACTATATTTCCCATCCCATTCTGTACCTAGTTAATTCTCTTCTTTATCTTTTTCTTTTCAAGAAAAAGGGTCTCATACATTAAGGGCTTTTAAAAATCAGTTCCCATTTCAATGAGTATTTGCTTATAAACAATATAAGTACATTATGGTATTATTCTTGTATAGCCTTCAAGTGTATTCTTCTTCATTAAATGCTTCAAGTGAGAAGTTTTCTTCCATTCTCATGGATGTAATATTTATTATCATCATCAACATCATCATGGTTTCCTTATATCATTGTAATTACAATCATTATCATTATTGTCATGCTCATTATCATTGTCATTACAATCATTATCATTATTATCATAATCATTACAGTCATCATCATCATTACATTATTAGCATTACCATCATCATCATGCTCATTATAATTATTACATCATTCTATCATTATCAACATCATCATCATCCTTGTAGTACATTATTATCATTACACTAGACCAGGGGTCACCAAACTACGGCCCCCGGGTCGCATTCGGCTGGGCCTGGGGCGGTGTTAGATGATTTCTTGAGCATCGCACGTATTGTCTCAGCTGTGATTATGTATTCTTCGTCTGTCCCGACCCATCGCACAACCTGAGAGTGTCGTTGTGGTCCTCTGTCTGGCGAGCTCGTCTTTCTGGTCAGTCTGCTCTATGTAGCGTGCAAGAAGGGCCTTACCTTTATCCGCATCCGACTTTTTCCTATGTGAGGTCTGTGCCTTGAAAGTCTGGAATACCCCTACGTTGTGCAGCACCGTTCATAGCTCTTATGGAGGCGCCAGAATGTCGTAAGAGATCGCTCGGAGCACACCTTCATGCAGAACTCGCCCCATTTCTCGGCCTTGGCCTGTTTGGCGCAGGATTTGAATAAAGTCATCGTCCTATGGACCTCAGTCTTCAGGTTCGCCAACTCAACCTGTGGCATGTTAGCCTTTCTGGCTTTTTGCCAGTCTTTGACAGCCTGCCTCTTTCCCAGCCATGCCTTCTCGACCTCTCCATTCCACCATGGTGGTTGCAACCATCTTTCTTGTCTCCTGCGGGAGGAAGTTAGTTTTCTTCTTCTGATCTTGCTTATGGCGTCTTGACCAGTGTTGTCATACGGGAAGGCATTTGTCTTGTTTCCTTAACTCCTGACCCTGACTTTCTTGATCAGGATGATACAAGGGTAGTGGTCACTGTCGTGGTATCCTAGTGTGCCCCACCGGCACCTTGGTGCGATGGTGGGCGACGCCAGAGCCAAGTCAATGACGCTGTCAGAATCACCTGGTCGAGTGGCCATCCTAGTGACCTTCCCATCATTCAGACAGACTAGGCAGCAGATGCCAGGGCGTCCTCCAGATCTTCTCCCTGTCTATTAGTGATGCTATTCCCCCATTGACTACCTCTGGCATTGAAGTCCCCACAGTAGATGATATGCCTTTCATCCATATCGAACAAACTCTGCCAATGTCGACCGTAGATCTTCCCATTACGCGCATAAACGTTCACGATTACAAGTTGCACGGGCGTCATTATTCTTAATGCCTGCACTTGCAGGGCATCACTGTTCCAGGCGGACATATCGATCTCAGACACCAGTATGTTGTCGCGGACCAGAATGGCCTGTCCGAGGTGCCAGCCTGTTATAGAAGCCCTGAAACCCCGCGACGTTGACTGTTCCGTCGACGAGCTGTGTTTCTTGTAAGACCTACAATATCGTTTCCGTACACTAGTTTTTCGAGAATGGGTCGGCGTTGACTAAATGATGCACAGTTCCAGTACAGTACTCGAGCGTGTCCGATGCACAATCTGTCACACTTTAACCGCTTCCTGCATGCGCCTGCTCTTTTCCCACGCTGTGTCCTTGCCGTTCATCGCCTGGTTGTCGTGTTTGGCTTAAATATCGCCACCGGGCGCCGATGATATGTTGAAGGGAGTCCGAGTGCGCGTGCACGAACTCCGTTGCACGGTCCGAACTCCATTCCACTACGAAAAACTACAAACATTTAGGCAAACACATGTTCCGTTCTAAGGGACGAAAAAATGTCCCGCCATCTTGCTCCAAGGAAGTTACTTCCACATCCAGATCTTCACTCTGCTCTGATAAAGGTAGAACCTGTGGAAGACAACACTCAGTGAGAGCAACATGAATCAGACTTACTATAAGCGGACACAATCAGACCATGCTTATTCAGACGGGTGGACCCTTCCCATAAAGGACCCTACTCCTTCATTGGCTGCTCGAAGAGGACGAGGACGAACTAGGCCTAGAACTAAACCAGCAGCTATCCACCTGCATCATCTTTCCCAAACGAACGTAGGGCTAGGCCGAGGTTGTTGGTCACTGGTGTCGGAGAGATTGTCCTATGCTGAAAAACTGCTATATAACATATAGGGTTAGTGAGTTAGTTGTACTCATAGACAGAAGGGTCCTGAAGGAGGGCCGATGGCAGTATATCCTAAACCCCCTCCCCGTTATCCGCCAGAGATTATGTCGTACTGTGCCATAAGTACAATCCAATAGATCCAATAGAATATACAGGGTGATTCCCCTGTAGCAGAAATCCACAACCTGTTTCCCCTCCCTGGTCCCAGGTCGTGCATTTAGAATGGTGTCCTGTTCAATATGAACAATTCTGTCGCATCAGTCATTTCCCCCGTTGTCACTCTCTCGGGAATCCACTATATATTAAGCTGGTATTCCGTCGAGAGATATTAATTAAAAGACAGATGTGAGTAAGCCAAGAAGAAAGCCAGTGGTCGCCGCATCACGTGACACGAAGTTGGACTCCCGATACGACCTTGAAACGACCTCTGAGGTTTCGGCCGACCGGTGCACTCGATTCGTCTTACTCGCCCGAGTTCATCGATATATCACATGCTATACACGATGCGACTCCTTAATCTACTTCCGGTTGCGCTTCGGGTGACGGTTTGGCCACGCCGGACATGCCGACGCTCGAGTTCATGAAGTTGGCCATGTGTGAACCCAAATTACAGGTCTTGTTTCCCTGAACCCGATTTGCCCGATCTACAGTGGCTGTGAATAAACCGCTCCCGGCTAACCTACTAAATATCATTGCAATACAAAGCTGGTAAACACGCGATTGCAACAGGCTTAAATTACAGGCTTAAAACACAAGACCACAATAGTGACCTGACCTACTTCCTCGCGACGGTCAGTACACGTCCTAGCCATCTCGCGCTACGAATCACCGACACTGGACGACTTAAGGAAAAGGCTTTACACATACCTTCAAACACGCAGCGCAACTGTTCATATGGGAGCCGTTGTCCATCAACCGGACATGATGTCGAAGTTCTCTGAAACCCATCAAGACATGTGTTGTCCCGCTCTCCATCACTTAGCACTGGGCCATAATGTCGCCTGTCTGCCAGCTAGCTCAGCTCACAACTGAACTCTTTGTGTGCTGGACGTACCACTGCGGCTGCGCGTGCATGCGCCGTCCGTAGTTTCCGACAACCGGTTTCTGGATTTTTCTTCAAGAGCGAGCAATCGCTATGGTCTGGGTTGAGTAATTTACTGGTTCTTTCCCCTCGACCAGTAAATTTTCACCAGGCTGCCAGACGTCACAACGGACATTTCACCAAGCCAAAAAATGTCACGAGGCGAACCGAGTGGTTTCGTCACAGTAGGTGTTCATGACTCTCCACAGATCTGGGACTTTGGTTTTCTGGATCAACTCTGCTGATGATAATCCTCCATGCCACCGTCTCTATCCACACAGTATCATTTCTCTTGTCTTCTTCTGCATCTCTTCCCCTCGATCTTTCCAGTTGTAACGATGTTCTCCAATGCCTCTCTTCTCGTCACATGACCAAAGAAAACTGTTTGCCTATTTCTTATTGTTATATATCGGTGGTTCTCAACCGGTGGGGATAACCCAAAGTAGGGAATTTTAGCGTTTCGTGGTGGGGAGGGGGGGTGTGGGTTTAAGATTATTTCAAGATCGCGTTAATACAAGAACCGGTTACTTGATATTGTTTCTCCCTCTAAATTTTACGGTTCTGTACTTCTCACCCTTCTTAAATTCGTTTTATAACGTGAGTAGACACGCAAAACACGTTTCATGTTACTAGATCAAGTCTAGTTGTGACTGTTTACAGCAGAGCTGTGTTCTTCCGCCGTTAGGCCGACACATCCGATTTCTGCGGGCATTTGTTGACCGGGTTAACCTTACCGGGGACGCTAACATTGGTATGGGAGCCGGTCGTTCAGAAAACAATGGCAAACTACTGAACGTAAAAACTTGCAAAGACATCAACGATGGCAGTAAAATGCTGGTGTTGACTGCAACGTCCTCTAAGGGATATGCAACTTTTAAAAAATGCATGCGGTGTGCGCACGTGCGTTATCCTGCTGAAGAAGCTGCAAGTATGGATAATTTGTGAACGCAAGAGGCACAGAAGCAGCCAGTGCATCCATAACCTCATCTCGATATGTCACAGCATTAACATTTCCACGGGAGACGTGAAGAGGCAAGCGATGATGAAAACTGAATCCTCCCGAAGTGTGAATACTGCTACCTCTAAATCGGTTGTGCTGACTGACAAACAATTATTCTGCAAAGCGCTATCCACACCGTCACCAAATACGCATACGTCCATTAGCAAATGATATGTTGAATCTGCTCTCGCCTGTGAATACGACAGCATTCCCCTGCAGTCTAGTCCACCTGGCGTGTTGCTCTGGCCTGTGAATATGACAGCATTCCCCTGCAGTCTAGTCCACCTGGCGTGTTGCTCTGGCCTGTGAATACGACAGCATTCCCCTGCAGTCTAGTCCACCTGGCGTGTTGCTCTGGCCTGTGAATACGACAGCATTCCCCTGCAGTCTAGTCCACCTGGCGTGTTGCTCTGGCCTGTGAATACGACAGCATTCCCCTGCAGTCTAGTCCACCTGGCGTGTTGCTCTGGCCTGTGAATACGACAGCATTCCCCTGCAGTCTAGTCCACCTGGCGTGTTGCTCTGGCCTGTGAATACGACAGCATTCCCCTGCAGTCTAGTCCACCTGGCGTGTTGCTCTGGCCTGTGAATACGACAGCATTCCCCTGCAGTCTAGTCCACCTGGCGTGTTGCTCTGGCCTGTGAATACGACAGCATTCCCCTGCAGTCTAGTCCACCTGGCGTGTTGCTCTGGCCTCTGAATACGACAGCATTCCCCTGCAGTCTAGTCCACCTGGCGTGTTGCTCTGGCCTGTGAATACGACAGCATTCCCCTGCAGTCTAGTCCACCTGGCGTGTTGCTCTGGCCTGTGAATACGACAGCATTCCCCTGCATTCTAGTCCACCTGGCGTGTTGCTCTGGCCTGTGAATACGACAGCATTCCCCTGCAGTCTAGTCCACCTGGCCTGTTGCTCTGGCCTGTGATACGACAGCATTCCCCTGCAGTCTAGTCCACCTGGCGTGTTGCTCTGGCCTGTGAATATGACAGCATTCCCCTGCAGTCTAGTCCACCTGGCGTGTTGCTGTGGCCTGTGAATATGACAGCATTCCCCTGCAGTCTAGTCCACCTGGCGTGTTGCTCTGGCCTGTGAATATGACAGCATTCCCCTGCAGTCTAGTCCACCTGGCCTGTTGCTCTGGCCTGTGAATATGACAGCATTCCCCTGCAGTCTAGTCCACCTGGCGTGTTGCTCTGGCCTGTGAATATGACAGCATTCCCCTGCAGTCTAGTCCACCTGGCGTGTTGCTCTGGCCTGTGAATATGACAGCATTCCCCTGCAGTCTAGTCCACCTGGCGTGTTGCTCTGGCCTGTGAATATGACAGTATTCCCCTGCAGTCTAGTCCACCTGGCGTGTTGCTCTGGCCTGTGAATACGACAGCATTCCCCTGCAGTCTAGTCCACCTGGCCTGTTGCTCTGGCCTGTGAATACGACAGCATTCCCCTGCAGTCTAGTCCACCTGGCCTGTTGCTCTGGCCTGTGAATACAACAGCATTCCCCTGCAGTCTAGTCCACCTGGCGTGTTGCTCTGGCCTGTGAATACGACAGCATTCCCCTGCAGTCTAGTCCACCTGGCGTGTTGCTCTGGCCTGTGAATATGACAGCATTCCCCTGCAGTCTAGTCCACCTGGCGTGTTGCTCTGGCCTGTGAATACGACAGCATTCCCCTGCAGTCTAGTCCACCTGGCGTGTTGCTCTGGCCTGTGAATATGACAGCATTCCCCTGCAGTCTAGTCCACCTGGCCTGTTGCTCTGGCCATTGCCGGCGCTGCTGCTGCCGATGTCTGTGAGTCCAGTTTGGCCCAACACAAGGTGGTCTTGTAGTAAGGCCTGTATCTCTAAGTCGTCGTATGACTGTCTTTCGAGAGACTTGCCCATGTCTACCCACTATTGCTATTGTTGTTTGACTTGTCGGGAGAAGACGATTCCTAAGGTGACTTAGCACAATATAACAATCTTGGGCAGGGGTAGTAAATCGTGGTTGGCCACTACGAAGTCTATTCCGGGCACTGCCAGTGGTTCCGAAACGTTCATAGAGACGTTTTTTTTCCTTTGCATATCCTTTACAGGACACCGCTGTCAACACCACCATTTTACCGCTGTTGATTTCTTCGCAAGCTTATGCTCAGTAGTTTGCCATTTCTTTCTGAGCCGCCGGCTCACTTATCCCGTAAGTCACCAACGCGGCGAGAACCGCTACCAATTCTCGCGCGCTGCGTCACCCTACGTGGATAAACGGGATTACGGAGAAAGTCGGTTAACGCTTAGGCCAGGGAGATCGGCCCGTTGAGACGTACATGGTGTATTTTTAATGACTGTGGGGTTTTTGAAAATATAGCCGTTCCGAGTTTTTACCTTTTTATGTTGCATGAGTTCACAGAGAGTAATACAAAACTTGGAACGGCAATATTTTCACCAAAAAAAACCCACAGTCATTAAAAATACACCCTATACAATAGTGCTGTAATTCATCCTTTTGGCAATTGCTGTAATTCATCCTTTTGGCAATGTTCCTGAAGCTCATTCAGGTCTCCAACATACCAATAGCTCGTTGGCGGTCGTTTTCAGATAGTCGTGGAATTTCAAGCACATGTATTGGGTGTTTTGTCTCAACGGTCTTTTTATACCGAGCATGTTGCCACACCGCGTACACATTGTCAGGTCATAGATGTTGGACATCGTGTTGCACGTGCAACTTTCAATTTTTTCATGTAGTTTGTACACAAACCCGTGGGTTCAATCATGTACTTTCCATTCCAGCAGCCATTTGCTCTCTGCCTCACGACAAACACGGGAAAATCCATTCCCACGCTTTCTTCCCAGCTTCTCGGCATCAGTATATATAATAGTGGTGCGTTTTTAATGTGCTTCAGTATATTGTAACAATGCATTTGGCCACTTTGTCTTTTGTGTTTATCTCTTTGGTTAGCATATAGCCCTAGCTCTGGTAGCTCTCGGTGAGAAGTTAGTTACTGGTGGCATTTACTGTTTTCATTCTAATTGACATCTTTCAGTGTGGCTAGGTCTGTAACGGAGTAAAAATGATAAACATTAATATAATTTGATAATAAAGAAATAAGAAATAAGTGTGTGAAGGCTAAAGAAAGTTGGTTAAATGAACAGTGCGAGAAAATTGAATTAAATTCTATTAAAGATACAAAAAATATGCACAAACAAATCAATGACCTCACGGGAAGAAAAATAAGAATAAATACAGGGTGTTTAAAATCAAAAACACGAAAGCTATTTTTGGAGGAAGATGCTATAATAAAGTGGTGGAATAAGAGAGAATTATATGATGGAGAAAAGGCAGAATTAAAAGAAGAAAGTAACTTAGAAAGTCCACCTATTCTAAAAGAAGAAGTCGATGACGCTATCAAACATATGAAGAAAGTAAAAACAGATGGACCAGAAAGAGATGGAATCACAATAGAAGAATTAGAAGTAATAGGAGAATTTGTAGTAGATATATTAACCAAAATGTTGAATGATATTTACTGCAGTAGATATATATCAAGCGATATGTTGAAATCTGTATTTATAGCTATACCAAAAAGACCAGGAGCAATTGAATGCGAAGATTTTCGTACGATTAACCTCATAAATCATGTCACTAAGCTTCTACTCAGAATTATAATGAGAAGAACAAGAAAGAAAATAAAAATGGAAATTGGTGAAGAACAGTATGGATTTGTGGAAGGAAAAGGTACAAACAATGCAATATATACATTACGGACACTATTAGAAAGATCAATAGAGACAAAGAAAGACATATATTTGTGCTTCATAGATTATACTAAGGCATTTGATAAAGTAAAACATGATGAAATGATTAAAATGTTGGAAGATATTAACATTGATGGGAAAGATCTCAGAATAATAAAAAATATTTACTGGAACCAAACAGCAGCAATTAAAATGGGAAATAAAGAAGGAAATTGTGAACACATAAAGCTGGGAGTAAGACAGGGATGTGTTTTGTTACCGGATCTCTTCTCCCTCTATAGCGAAGTAATAATGAGAGAGATCAAAGAAAAGCCAGGAATAATATTCGGAGGTTATAATATAAATAATATACGCTATGCAGATGACACAGTATTGATGGCGGATAATGCAAAAGATCTACAACAACTGTTGGACATTGTAGTAACAGAAAGTGCAAAGAAAGGACTCTCCTTGAATATCAAGAAAACAGTAACAATGGTGATATCAAAGAAACAGGTAACACCCAAATGTGAAATAGAGATAGAAGGGAAAATTCTTCACCAAGTGGATAGTTTTAAATATCTAGGGACATTTATAACATCAGATGGAAGATGCACAACAGAGATTAAGAGCAGAATAGGGCAAGCAAAGGCTGCATTTCAGAAAATGAAGAATATCTTATGCAATAAGTCAATATCATTGAATGTAAGAAAGAGAGTGCTAAGGTGCTATATAGAACCTGTTTTGCTGTATGGCTGTGAATCTTGGAATGTAAATGAACAAATTAGGAAGAGACTGGAAGCAACAGAGATGTGGTTCCTGAGACGAATGTTGCGAATTCCTTGGACTGCGAAAGTAACTAACAACGAATGCCTGAAAGAGGCTAATGAAACTAGAACATTATATACAACAATAAGAAAGAGGCAAACAACTTTTTTGGTCATGTGATGAGAAGAGAGGCATTGGAGAACATCGTGACAACTGGAAAGATCGAGGGAAGAGAGGCAGAGGCAGACCAAGAGAAATGATGCTGGATGGATTGCGACGGTGGCATGGAGGAATATCAACGGCTAGAGTTGATCCAGAAAACCAAAGACCGAGATCTGTGGGGAGTCATGAACTGCCTACGCCAGTCGGCATGGCACTTGATGATGATGAGGTATGTATCGTTGGATATAGTCGTTAATTATAGAGAATTGCTGCAGAACAACGCCTTGCAACCGATTTGCAGGGGAAATAATAACGATTTAAAGTTACTAACTACCATGTCTGGGTTACTTCCCCAACCTGTAAACAAGCAGTGGTTTATATTGCTGATATTTTCACATGTTTCACTGCAGCAGCTATAATCCGCCGGCTTCGTGGCTTAGAGGTTACGACTTTTCTCCGTAATCTCGTATACTCTCGTGGGTAACGTGATGACGGTGAAAATCAGCAGTGGTTCGAATCGCATCGGTAACTTACGGGGTATGTGAGCCGGCCGCTCAGAAAGCAATGGCAAACTACTGAGCGTAATCTTGCCAAGAAAGCAACATACAGCTGAAAGATGCTGGTGTTGACAGCGATGTCCTGTAAAGGATATGCTAAAAAAAAAAAGCTATAATCCGTTGAATAAAGGTAAACTTTAAAAAAAAAAAAAAAGTAACCGACTCGATTTTATGCCTTGGGATGTATTGCGTACAAGGCACTATATATATATAATTGTTCATTATAATTGTTTAACTATAATTGTTCACTATATATGTGTGTGCGTGTGAGAGAGAGAGAGAGAGAGAGAGAGAGAGAGAGAGAGAGAGAGAGAGAGAGAGAGAGAGAGAGAGAGAGAGAGAGAGAGAGAGAGAGAGAGAGAGAGAGAGAGAGAGAGAAAATAGGTGTCAGAGAGAGTGAGAGAGTGAATGTATGTGTGCGCACGTGTATGCGTGTGCGTGGGAGATAGTGAGTGAGCGAGAAATGATGAGGGAATGTGTCAGTGCATGCATGTGTATGTGTGAGAGTGAGTGATGGTGTGTGCGTGCGTTCATGCGTATGTGTGTGAGAGAATGTGACTGAGAGAGTGAGTGTGTGTGTGAAGGATTGTGTGAAAGAGAGTGAATAAGTGAGTGAGTGAGGGTGAATGAGTGAGAAAGTGGGTGTGTGTGTGGGAGTGAGTGAGTGAATGAGTGTTAGAGAATGTTTGTGTGGGAGAGAGAGAGAGAGTAAAAGAGAGAGTGAGTGAGTGCGTAAGGGTAAGAGATGGTGCGTGAAACGTTGAGTGATAGCGTGAGGGTGTGTGTCTGTCTGTGTGTGAGTGAGTGAGAGAGAGTAAGAGAGTGTGAGATAGAGTGAATGAAGATGGAGAGAGTAAATGAATGAGGGAAATAGTGAGTGCTCACCCATGCCATGTAACACGCATGTCATGTAACATGCTAATTCATATTTTTGTGTATTCTCATCTTTCATAGTATCAGGTGAATACCACTTGATGTTATCATGTATAATATGAACTTATGTACATTACTGTAGATTGAGTGAGAGAGTCAGTAAGTGTGAATGAGAGAGAGAGAGAGAGAGAGAGAGAGAGAGAGAGAGAGAGAGAGAGAGAGAGAGAGAGAGAGAGAGAGAGAGAGAGGAGGGAGTGAGTGAGTGTAAGAGTGAATGTGTCTGTATGCCTGTCTCTGTATGTGTCTCTGTGTGTAGGAGTATCACTATTTTTTTTACGTCACACACTGTATATGTACACATGTCTCTATTTTTTTAAAAACATTTTTGTGAGACTGCTCAAAACAATCGTCAGTGTATGTGTGTGAGTAAAGTGTCGGAGTTTGTTCATATTAGTTTCAATGATTACGTGAGGCATTACGTATATGTCTAGATGTGAGGATGTGTGTGTGTGTATGTGTGGAGGATGTGTGTGAGTGTGAAAATGTGAGTATGGGGGGATGTGTGGGTGTGAGTGGGGGTGTACGTTTGGATGGGTGAGGGTGTGTGGGTGTTGGTGGGTAGTGAGATTTATGGGTGTTGGTGGGTGGGGTGTGTGTGGATGTGTGGGGGTGTATGTAGGGGGTGTGGGGATGGGTACAGGGATGTGTGATGGGTGGGGGATATGTGTGGGTGGGTGGGGGAAGTATGTGTGGGTGGCGGAGGTGTGTGGGTGGGAGATGTGTGTAGGTGGATAGGGGATGTGTGAGTGGGTGGTGATATGTGTGTTGTTTGTGGATTGTGGATATTTGTGTGGTTTGTGGGTGGTGGATGTGTGTGTGGTATGTGGGTTGGGGTATGTGTGTGGTGGGTGGGTGAGGATATTGTGTGGGTGTGGTATAGTGTATGGTGTGTGGGTGGGAGATGTGTGTGATGGGTGTGGGGGATGTGGGTGTGGGTGGGGATGGGTGGGTGGTCGGGGGAAGTATGTGTGGGTGGTGAGGGAGTGTGGATTGGTGGAGAGATGTGTGTGTGTGGGTGGGGGAAATATGGGCGGGGGTGTGTGAGTTGGTGAGGATGTGTAAGTGTGTGAGGGATGTGTGTGTGTCTGAGGGGGATGTGTGGGGGTGGGGGTGTTTGTTGTCGAGAGATGTATGGTTAGGGGATAATTAGTTAGTGGGTGGGTGGTTGCGGGGTGTTTGGGTGGGGGTGAAGGATGTGTGGGTGAGTGATTGTGTGTTGGTTGGTGGATGGGTGAGGGATGTTTGTGTGTGGGTGGGGAGATGTGTGTGGTGTGTTGGTTGGGGATATGTGTGTTGTGTGTGGGTGGGGGATATTGTGTGGGTGGGGGGATATTGCGTGAGTGGGGGATGTGTGTTGTGTGTGGGTAGGGGAATATGTGTATGATGGAGGATGTGGGTTAGGTATGTGTGGGTGGGTGGGGATTATGTGTGGGTAGTGGAGTGTGTGTGAGTGGATTGGGGATGTATTTGTGGGTAGGGAAATGTGTGTGTGTGTGTGTGGGGATGTGAGTTTATGGGTGGAGGATTTGTGAGTGGATGATGGATTTATGGGTGGGTGCGGGATATATGGGTTGGTGGGGGATGTGTGTGTGTGTGTATGTGTGTGGGTGGGGAATGTGTGGTCGAAGGAGGTGTGGTTGGGAAATGGGTGGTTGGGGTGTGGGTGACTTGGTAGAGGACGTGTGGGTGGAGGATGTGTTGGTGGGAGATGGGTGTGTGGGTTTGGATGTATATGTAGGTGGGCGTGGGATATGGGGTTGGTGGGGGATGATTTTGTGGGTGGGTGAGTGTGTGTGGGTTGAAAGAATGGGTGGGTGAAATGTGTGCGTTTTGGGGGATGTGTGTGTGGGAGGGGGATGGATGGGTTGGTGGGGTATGTATGTGTCCCTGGGTGTGTGTGAGTGGGGTGTGTGGGTGGGTGGTGTGATGTGTGGGTGGGTGGGAGATGTGCCTCATAACATGGTAATTTGCATTGTTTATGTTTACAACATTCATTTGACAATGTTTTTTTCTCTATGTGAATGTATCATGCACTACTGATGAAGGAAAGATGAGTGATTGGAAGGGCGGAATGTAAGAAAGGCCTGCGTGCTCATTTTGTGACCCTTTTAAAATAAAGTTGAATTGAATTGAATTTCTATGCATCAATCAGCACTCGATGTATGATGTGCTCAATGGCACACCAGCCGGCCTTACTTACCACAATATGTTTTAGGTTGGTTCGAACTGGAAGCCCAGGCCAATTAACAAAACAAAACAAAACATCCCTGCCTCCATTGGGATTCAAACAGATGCCCGCCGGGCCGACAGGCGTGCTAGTCACGGCGCTAGCTGGACTCACTGTTGAATGACAGAATGCGGCTGGTTGTGCCCATCTCTGAGCCACACATGACGTTGTGTAATATTTTATCCTCTCTTTCACGCATCTTCAATCTGTAAGAAGGTGTCCACCTAAATCAAGGCCATAGCTGCCGGGGCGTGGCCACGAGTGGTGTGGCTGTCAGTGCATTCACCAGAATGTGCAGACTGGCAACTCCAGTAGTAGTCAGCTGGTTAGTCTAATGTGTCCTCAAACATGAGCCTTCCATATAGTGCCAAAATAAATTCATGTAAAGACAGTGTTAAGTCTCCATTGGGAGCTGCGGTTATGTAGCGGGTAGACACTCGCCTGCCGGCTCAGTGGTCATGGTTCAAATCAGCATCTGGGTGGATGTTTAAAACTGACCTAGTCTTACAGGACGACCCCGCCTAACATGGGTCCCAGGAAATAACTTAAAGAGTCCAGGCGGCCGGTGACTCTGACCACACCACCCACCCAGCTAGACGACAATACAAGTAACTTTAAATACACCTACGAAAACAACAAGACGTAATCATAGATACGGAAGGTGGGGAAAAAACACTTCGCAGAGAGCGAATCTTCAGTAAAGTTTGTTCGTTCGTTCGTTCGTTCGTTTGTTTGTTCGTTCGTTCTTTGAAAGCGATGATTAGAAAGTATATACGTGGGTTAGAATACTACAGAACACAATATAGACACACAGTTTAACATATATTTTTAGTCACAAACATCCCACCATTACTGAAACCACAGACATAAACACGAGAAGCTATAGAGCAGATACAATAATGTGTCCACAAAACATCACATAGTACCTGTCAAACATTAACATATACATCACATAGTAAATGTCAAACATTAACATACACATCACATAGTACCTGTCAAACATTAACATACACATCACATAGTACCTGTCAAACATTAACATACACATCACATAGTACCTGTCAAACATTAACATACACATCACATAGTACCTGTCAAACATTAACATACACATACATAGTACCTGTCAAACATTAACATACACATCACATAGTACCTGTCAAACATTAACATACACATCACATAGTACATGTCAAACATTAACATACACATCACATAGTACATGTCAAACATTAACATACACATCACATAGTAAATGTCAAACATTAACATACACATCACATAGTACCTGTCAAACATTAACATACACATCACATAGTAAATGTCAAACATTAACATACACATCACATAGTACCTGTCAAACATTAACATACACATCACATAGTACCTGTCAAACATTAACATACACATCACATAGTACCTGTCAAACATTAACATACACATCACATAGTACCTGTCAAACATTAACATACACATCACATAGTACCTGTCAAACATTAACATACACATCACATAGTATCTGTCAAGCAATGACAAGAAACTCACAGTACTCACAACCGACAGTATAGCCATCACAGAGACAAACTTAAACAAGAGCAAAACAGGACATCCTATCAATAAAATAGATTGATAGGAACATACCACATATTCAAACACTAGAGAGAGAATCAGAACAGTAAAAAGAACATTTAGTGGGTGTATTGCTAAGTACAGAACTAAACACTATAACACAAGAGACACCAAACAAACAGTACATGAACTTAGATAAACTGCAGTAGACTGACAGTTACATTACTGACATGCAAGGAAATACCAAGCTGAACCCCACACATAATACAATCATTTGAAGACTACTGCACAGAATAAACAGGCAATCCACAACTTGTATATAATCATTTGTTACAACGTCTACATAAATTACCCATGCAGACATACAACCAGACAGTCAACTAACAACTAACATAAATAAGACCTGCAGTAAACACAATGCAGACAAATATTTACAGAAAACAAACATAAGGACGAGATTTACTCACAGCAGAAATATACAGTATCAGCATTTCTTTCATAACCCAAGCCTCGTTCTCCTAAGAAAGTGGGATAAATCATTGGAGACAAACAGACTCAGGTAATTACACATAGTTAGTTAGTTAGTTAGTTAGTTAGTTAGTTAGCTGGTTAGTTAGTTAGTTAGTTAGTTAGTTGGTTGGTTGGTTGGTTGGTTGGTTAGTTAGTTAGTTAGTTAATTAGTTAGGTAGCTAGTTGGTTAGTTAGTTAGTTGGTTAGTTAGTTAGTTGGTTGGTTAGTTAGTTAGTTAGTTAATTAGGTAATTAGTTAGTTAGTTAGTTAGGTAATTAGTTAGTTAGTTAGTTAGTGTGTCAGTTAGTTAGTTAGTTAGTTAGGTAATTAGTTAGGTAGTTAGTTAGTTGGTTAGTTAGTTAGTTAGTTAGTTAGTTAGGTAGCTAGTTAGTTAGTTGGTTAGTTAGTTAGTTAGTTAGTTAGTTAGTTAGTTAGGTAGTTAGTTAGTTAGTTAGTTAGTTAGTTAGTTAGTTAGTTAGGTAATTAGTTAGTTAGTTAGATAGTTAGTTAGTTGGTTAGTTAGTTAGTTAGTTAGTTAGTTAGGTAATTTGTTAGTTAGTTAGTTAGTTAGTTAGTTAGTTAGTTAGTTAGTTAGTTAGTTAGACAACACATCATTGTCAGTGAAGATCGAACTATTAGTCCATAAGTCTTTCGATCCTCTCCTCAATTTATACCGACTTACGAGACCAGTTCTGTGTTGGTTGACTTTTCTTCTTTGGCTTCCGCAAGGCGCTCTAGTCTTAGCTTGACCACATTTGACGTGATGTTTTTGTATTCTGGTTACAGAATCACATCCATCCTTTGATTAATTTACTCGTCCCTGCCTTCCTGAGGGAGTTCAGGATGTCAGCTTGGTCCGTTGCTCATCCACATCCCACAGCAGCCATGCCTGAAAGCCTACCCACTCGTTCGTTTTCTCTTACAACCGCGTGACCTGGCACACAATGATACGGATAGTGGTTAGCATTGTCCTCATAAGAAATTCAAACCATTTCCTTCTGGGCTAGCCCTTCTACATCTTCCTGAGCAAATCCATAGAGTCATTGAAAAAACATACATGCGTGAAAGAAAATCTGTGTCTCCAGCTACGCTGTTGCCTTTTCTACTTCCATGACCTGCATTGTGTGAAAAACACATAGGAATATTTAGTGTGGAAGAGACAGTGGAATGTTTTGTGTGGAAAACACATAACAGTATTTAGTGTTGAAGCGATAGTGGAATGTTTTGTGTGGAAAACACATTGGAGTATTTAGTGTGGAAGCGATAGTGGAATGTTTTGTATGGAAAACACATAGGGATATTTAGTGTGGAAGAGACAGTGGAATGTTTTGTGTGGAAAACACATAACAGTATTTAGTGTTGAAGCGATAGTGGAATGTTTTGTGTGGAAAACACATTGGAGTATTTAGTGTGGAAGCGATAGTGGAATGTTTTGTATGGAAAACACATTGGAGTATTTAGTGTGGAAGCGATAGTGGAATGGTTTGTGTGGAAGACATAAATATTTAGTGCAGAGGAGACAGAGACATATGTAGTGTGTATGGAAGAGTGAGGACAGATGGTAGCTGTAGTTAAGTTAGTTGCACATCCTTTACAGGAAGTAGCAATCGACTCCAGCATTTTTTGGCTGTTTGTGATTCTAAGGTAAGTTTACGTTCAGTAGTTTGCCATTGCTTTCTGAACGACCGTACAGTTGTATTGAAACCAACGCAAAGCTTCAAAATCTCCCGCGGCTGTGTTTCGAACGCGGTATGCAGGATTACAAATTGCATCCGTAACCCCTTCGCCACAGTGCCGGTAGATGGTAGCTAGGTAAAGCAAATAAAAGAGTTATTTAACTCATGAGTGGAGTCGGTCTTACTCTTGATAGATGGTAGCTAGGTAAAGCAAATAAAAGAGTGATTTAACTCATGAGTGGAGTCGATCTTGCTCTTGATAGATGGTAGCTAGGTAAAGCAAATAAAAGAGTTATTTAACTCATGAGTGGAGTCGGTCTTACTCTTGGTAGATGGTAGCTAGGTAAAGCAAATAATAGAGTTACTTTTAACTTATGAGTGGAGTCGGTCTTGCTCTTGGTAGATGGTAGCTAGGTAAAGCAAATAAAAGAGTTATTTAACTCATGAGTGGAGTCGATCTTGCTCTTGGTAGATGGTAGCTAGGTAAAGCAAATAAAAGAGTTATTTAACTCATGAGTGGAGTCGATCTTGCTCTTGATAGATGGTAGCTAGGTAAAGCAAATAAAAGAGTTATTTAACTCATGAGTGGAGTCGATCTTGCTCTTGATAGATGGTAGCTAGGTAAAGCAAATAAAAGAGTTATTTAACTCATGAGTGGAGTCGGTCTTACTCTTGGTAGATGGTAGCTATTTAAAGCAAATAATAGAGTTACTTTTAACTTATGAGTGGAGTCGGTCTTGCTCTTGGTAGATGGTAGCTCAATCAATCAATCAATCATGTGCCATGCCGGAAAGCGTGGGCGGTCATGATTCGCCATTTCACTCGATCACCAGAGTCGTGGATCAGCTCAGTGTTCCTGTCTCGTCCATGCCATGTGGCCAAGCCATCCAGGTATTTTCCTCTCGGTCTTCCTCTTGGTCTGTTCCCTTCGATCTTGCCAGCTGTCACTAAGTTCTCCAGTCCATTTCTTCTCATAACATGTCCAAAAAATTTTGACTGTCTACGTCTAGTAGATGGTAGCTAGGTAAAGCAAATAAAAGAGTTATTTAACTCATGAGTGAGTAGATCTTACTCTTGGTAGATGGTAGCTAGGTAAAGCGAATAAAAGAGGTATTTAACTCATGAATGGAGTCGGTCTTGCTCTTGGTAGATGGTAGCTAGGTAAAGCAAATAAAAGAGTTATTTAACTCATGAGTGGAGTCGGTCTTACTCTTGGTAGATGGTAGCTAGGTAAAGCAAATAAAAGAGTTATTTAACTCATGAGTGGAGTAGATCTTACTCTTGGTAGATGGTAGCTAGGTAAAGCGAATAAAAGAGGTATTTAACTCATGAATGGAGTCGGTCTTGCTCTTGGTAGATGGTAGCTAGGTAAAGCAAATAAAAGAGTTATTTAACTCATGAGTGGAGTCGGTCTTGCTCTTGGTAGATGGTAGCTAGGTAAAGCAAATAAAAGAGTTATTTAACTCATGAGTGGAGTCGGTCTTACTCTTGGTAGATTGTAGCTAGGTAAAGCAAATAATAGAGTTACTTTTAACTCATGAGTGGAGTCGGTCTTACTCTTGGTAGATGGTAGCTAGGTAAAGCAAATAATAGAGTTACTTTTAACTCATGAGTGGAGTCGGTCTTACTCTTGGTAGATGGTAGCTAGGTAAAGCAAATAAAAGAGTTATTTAACTCATGAGTGGAGTCGGTCTTACTCTTGGTAGATGGTAGCTAGGTAAAGCAAATAATAGAGTTACTTTTAACTCATGAGTGGAGTCGGTCTTGCTCTTGGTAGATGGTAGCTAGGTAAAGCAAATAAAAGAGTTATTTAACTCATGAGTGGAGTCGGTCTTACTCTTGGTAGATGGTAGCTAGGTAAAGCAAATAAAAGAGTTATTTAACTCATGAGTGAAGTCGGTCTTACTCTTAGTAGATGGTAGCTTGGTAAAGCAAATAAAAGAGTTATTTAACTCATGAGTGGAGTCGGTCTTACTCTTAGTAGATGGTAGCTTGGTAAAGCAAATAAAAGAGTTATTTATCTCATGAGTGGAGTCGGTCTTACTCTTAGTAGATGGTAGCTTGGTAAAGCAAATAAAAGAGTTATTTAACTCATGAGTGGAGTCGGTCTTACTCTTGGTAGATGGTAGCTAGGAAAGCAAATAAAAGAGTTATTTAACTCATGAGTGGAGTCGGTCTTACTCTTGGTAGATGGTAGCTAGGTAAAGCAAATAAAAGAGTTATTTAGCTCATGAGTGGAGTCGGTCTTGCTCTTGGTAGATGGTAGCTAGGTAAAGTAAATAAAAGAGTTACATGAGTGGAGTCAGTCTTGCTCTTGGTAGATGATAGCTACGTAAAGCAAATAAAAGAGTTACAGTATTGTACGGATTAAAAGACGCTACGGACTATAAGAAGCACCTTAATTTTTAAGCAATTTTTTTATGAAAATAACATTTTTACCATTTTTATATTAATTTCGAGTATAAGACGCACCTAAATTTTGGAGGCAATTTTTGGAAGAAAAAAAATGCGTCTTATTCTCCGTAAAATACGGTATTTAACTCATGAGTGGAGTCGGTCTTTCTCTTGGTAGATGGTAGCTAGGTAAAGCAAATATATAGAGGAACTCCTGAAAATTTGACTGACCTAGGCCTCAGCTTCACTAGGGCACAGAGTCCATTAGCACAAGAGTGTTCTTGATTCGGTCCCTGCATTATAGGAATTATGATGTGTTCTAAAGCAAAATTGGCAATGGATATTAGATGGGTGGGACTCAACTGAGTGCATTCTTTCGGTCCTTGGGGATGTAATTTGCCTTGCCTTGGAGAGGAATATCTATCAACAGTACAGAAGAGTGAAAGAAAGAATAGGACTGTCTAATTAGTATATTCTTGAATTTTGAATTTGGAGTTTAGTTTTGGTTTTGGGTGTATTGATGATGGGGATACAGGGGTGTCAGCGTCCTGGGAGTATGAAAGAGAACATATGATAAGGACATACGTATGCCATGGATAGGATATAGACGGGACTAGGGTATTCATCTACAAACAGGACATAAGGATATACACAGGACAATGTCCGTGCGTGACAGTACAACCTTGAACTGAACTACCCGAGACACCAGTCATCAACAGACGGGGTAAGGACAGGACGACATCCATAATACCGAGACATCCGACATAGCATGACTATTGCGGATCAAACGGGGTCAAGTACCACGTGACCACAAGACTGAGAGCTAGAGAGATCAGACTGGACAGGACCGTGATAGAGGAAGGATGCTTGTGTTTTGGCGAGAGAGTGTACTGAGTGCCCGACATGAGAGCTTGCCATAGCTAAGAGAATGAGGCGGTGATTTGCCGATACGCTGTATGTGAGACTGAACTACGTTACGAAAGCACGAATGCCTTTTGTGGCTGAGTATTCTGTCATAATTGTATTTGCATTGTATAATAATGAAATTGGAATGTATTCGTGTGCGTAACGTGACTGTGTGCTTTAAATAAATAATAGTAGTTTACATGCATTTTGTCTTGACACCTTTGTGTATGCATGTATTTACTGTCTCTGTAGCACCCACGACAACGAGCAATAACTGAGACGTTGACAGAGAAATAATGAGGGACTCGCTCCGTTTTGGCAAAAACCCTAAGACAGTTTAACATAGATTAACATATCTTTTGACTGCTCTTGGGTTAACCAAGTAAAAGTAATTATTTACGGCACACAACTTCACATTTATAACAAGCTCACACGCCATTTAAATCAGCAACTACGACAATTTGATAAGTCGGACAGAGATTTAATTGACCGACTGAACGTACATATATTTCTCACACTGGAAAATTATAAATCATATCTTTCCTCTGACGCATGACACTTAACCTTCCACGATACTAATATTTTCTTTTCCCCACAACAGAAGATGTACAATGATGTTTAACAAAGATGTCACATTGCCTTGTTTTCAAGAAATATGTGTAAACCAGCTCCGAGATCAGTAATGGCGCTGGACCGAATTCACATCTTCCGGATAAGTACTTTATTTGTAAATTGCTACCTTAACTAGCACTGTATACAAGTGTGTTTATAAATTGTTAATTACCACTTCCAAAGGAAGTAATAATCTGTTCAGATCAAAATTACTATAAATTAGAATTTAGAAAATGTCATCATTAAAAGAGTATTTTGAAGCGGGTAAAGAACTGGGATATACTGGTGGGAAACTATTACAGTGTCTGAAACGAAATATAGAGATATTTCAGAAGAGAAGAGAGAGAGAGTACAAAAACGCCAACTCAAGAAAGAAGAACTTGAAGCAGCTATGAGAGCACAAGAACGCCAACTAAAAAAAAAAAGAACTTGAAGCAGCTACGAAATAAAAAGAGTTAGAGTTACAGGCAAAGAAATTGGAATCTGAAACACAGATAAAAATGAAGGAATTAGAGATTGAGTCACAGGTACATATTGCAACTAACAAGTAAGAAAGTAAACAACAAGACCAACAGTTTAAAAAGTATCAAGGCATTTTTAAACCATTCTGTGCCGGTGATTCTATCTCAGTTTGTACTAAGAATTTTGAAACCCTAATGAAGTACCATGAAATTCCAAAAGAAAACTGGGCAATGATATATTTGCGTAATCTCGCTTTAAAACCCTTAAGTGTCATTGAAACCATACCTCAGGAATTGAGAACTGAATATGACTATATTCGACAAAGGACCATGCACCATTTTCTTTTGGATGCTTGTCATGAAATGCAGCCTTTACAGCCCAGAACAATTTTCGGTTCACTTTTGAAAGACTGCTTTCTCTATAAGCATGTAAAAGACCACTGAATCGTGAAGCAAGTGGGCTCACAATGGCTCTACAAGCAAATAAAACCGCCCAGGCATGACGCAAACAACATGGTTTATCACCAGAAATGGAAACTAGTCTACCCCAGAGCCTAATTGCTCCTTTGACATGACACATGATAAGCAGGGCTAGGAAATCGCTCAACCGTTAAGGCTGACCACCTTGTGAAACAGACCAGAGACCCAAGGTGTGAAACCACTATTTGATAAGGTTCCCATGGGGGAAACTGTCAGACTGACAGGGGCCTCTCAGCCACACACAGTATGAAAGGCAAGCTAAACAGAGACTGCCCACTGCCCAAGTGTGAAGGCCAACCATTCAGAAATTAGGTGTTGGGTGTCTGGCAGAGACAATTAACACTGGGCCTGTGGACTTTGTACCAGACAGAGGGGAGCAAGGTGTGAAGGCCAGTTCAGGAAGAATTTATGACTGGACATGCAGGGAGATAATGTGTCTGCCCTGTAGGAATGTGTGAAACAGATCTGATAAAGCAATTAGAACAGTACTGAAGGAATGTTAATTGCTTTGGGATACTAGTTAAATAGGCTGTTAGCTCTGGTCATGTTAGAAATGAAAAAATCTCTGAACAGGTAGGCAACCAGCTCGTTTTGTAGTCATATGTATGATTCTTATGTTGCTAGATTTCACTAGGAAAGTTATTTCTTAGTAACTAGTCAAGTCTTTTAGATGTATGTACTGATTTTCAGTCTATATCTGACCTAGGTTATTTCAAGAAATATCATTGTCTGTGTATACTTTTATGTGTCTTGGTAGAGGCTTGTCATTTCTTTGTACACTATTCTAGTTGCCTGTTGGTGTGTGCATTTGTTGTACAGAATATAGTCAACTGACTATTTCTTTAATTCTTACCACAGCAGTAACTAAGTGGTGACTAAACCGGGCAGATCAGCAGTATGGCTGGTCTGTGTGGTCACTTCAATTAGACTTGTTGTATATCTCATTTTGTAGGTATACAATATTATTACTCATTAATAATGCCTTATGCTATTATGTTGAGTATCAATATATGTCCATCTTGAAGTAATATATTGTATGTATATCGGAGGTTGATATAGTTGAATTGTCATATGCATAATTTTTGTTATAATTTGGACATGCACTTGACAAACATTTATTTAGTCTGTAACGTATATGGAAACTATGTTTCCCAGTTTGTTGTAGATAAGGATATTACTTACTATTTTTGCATTATACAATGTAAGGTAAAGAATAGCCTTATATGCCATTTTGTATTCGCATACCTTAGGTTTATTTGATGTGATTTGTTATATGGTAACTCACTAAGAATAATATGGTGTTATGCTATTGTGTGCGCATTGGCACATTGCCTATCGATTGCATTTGTAGCAGAGGTGTAATGGTACAGACATTACCCACAATTGTATAGGGTATATGGTGCTAAACCTTTTCATCGTATGGTGGACGGTAATTCACGGAAGTCTGGCACAGATACTGGTCCACGGCTTGTAAGCCCGGATGATCAGGCATTATTATAATACCATTACCGACCCTGTGAGCTGCTAAACCAACTTTGGACGGAGCGGCTGTACGACACAGAATTTCTGTATTAGCGACATGGACATGGGGGCGGCAGAAATGTAATCATTACAGGCGTGTGAGACAATTGAAAAGCCCGTCCCAGACTAAGACAGGAGGGAGAAGGAGGATGGTGAACGCAGTAGAGCTGGAAGATAAACTTGGCCAGACTGGTCATTGTAGATGTGTGCTAGGATATGTTTTACTTAGGATTGCACTGATGTAGAACTAGATATAACACATTCTTGACTTTCTTTCAAGCTCTCACAAGGAGCACCTATGTTATAGATCTCAAGAACGAGTGACGACTAGGTAGAGCCAGGACTGACAGTCGTCAGAATACCGGCAAGCTGTTTTTTTTGGTGTCTACTGGAGAGTGGGGATCTGGACCACAGATCCAGATAGTTCAAGTAACAAGTTATGTAATGTTTGTCATCACTATCATGTTATATGATTTCATCATCATCATCTGGAAATCGGATATGATTAGTAAATAAATGTTGTAGTATTATAACTCATAGTTCTATCGTTATATTTGTAATTCCAATTGTGCATACGTGTTGTGTGTGTACATTGGTGGGGGTTCACTTAGACACCAAGGAAGGGAGCAGTCAGGGAGAAAAACCTGTACTGGGATAGTTGTCAGTACACTTTAATTCAGACTTAAAAATCTATCCTAGCTAACCTTCTCTTTCCCATTCCTTGGCGAATATTCAGCACAGTTCATTTCAATTTTGTAACGAGCCACTTGGAGCTGTACGTTGGATATTCAGGGCTTAATCTATAGTTCAGCCATATAGATTTTGTCCCTAGTCAGTTTCTGACTATTTGGGGTTGCTCGCCAGTAACTAATACTTTCATCTAGCCGGTGGGGCACCCCGACTTCTGACAATGCTCCAGGTTACCAAGTGTAATTTTCAAAATTCAGTCAAACCTTCATTGATTACGTATCAGAAGTTCAGGATACCTTTAATAAATCGATAAATGCAGCTAAAGTAAATAGGAGTTTTGACAAGTTAAAAGATCTGATGATAATGAACAAAATCATAACTTCTATACCTACCCCATTTGCAAAGTTTTTGCAACAGAGTGATTGTGAAAACACTGAACAATTAGAATGGAGAGGGTTGGCTTATTTTACATCAATTAGAGATAGTTTCACTCTAAACTCTAATCAAAATGAGATAATAGCTGCAGTGAATGTTAAACAAGCAAAAACATTCAGTTATAAAAACAAACCAAAGGCAAGCTTAACACCATGTACATATTGCCAATTGTTACACGAACAATATCAAAAGAGTGACAAGAACCCAGGGTACAGAGCTTATTTAGAAATGATAGTAAATAAACAGCAAACTAAAAGAAACCAGTACAAGAGAGCTATAAAGAGTTTTTTTTTTTTTTTTGCAAGAGTTTTGGACATTATTCAGGCTGTTGTTAGGGGCGCAAAATGTTAAAGAATGCAAACACTGCAATGATTGACACCAGTTCAGACAGCGAGAGCGAATGTGAAAGTGAACATCCAGGAGTGAATACATTAGAAGCAACCGATGTATTTAATTTTGACAAATGTGAAATATGCAATAAATTTCATGCAGATGGTATTTTGGAATGTGGCCATACTGTACCTTATTCACACGAAAATGTCAACTCTGTCGTTTCCTCCAGAAGGAAACTAAACTGTTACAACGGGTTAGTAAACAGCAAACCCTACCGAATCCTTCTTAATTCAGGATCGACGATTATCAGGCTTAGTAAAGCTTTTGCACATACAAATGATTACACAGCCAAATTTGTGACTTGCCGCACGTTCGCAGGCAATGTGGAAAAATATCAATTAGCGATTGCACATATTTGTACACCTATTTCGTCAGGAAAATTCATTTCTGCAGTGCTGGACAATCCGTACACTGATTTAATAATAGGCTGTTTACCAGATGTTAAGAACTGTTCCCAAGAAGAAATTAAAACCTGGCTGGGAACAGAAACACCCCCAAAAAAAAAATATTGCAGTGACAAAGCTGACTGCAATGAAACAAAAATCAAATTATCAAAAACAGCCATTACATCCAATAAACCCAAGGGAGACTACCATTCACAAGACAATAAAACACTCCATGAGAGCGCATTACGCAGATTCCTCCCCATTGAATCATTTTAAATTTTCAGATAAAAGTGTCAATGACAGTAGTAACAAACCTACGAAAGTTTGTACTACCACTAAAGTAACATCACAAAAAAGCAATCACGCATACAGACGGTATGCAAACAAAAGAACTCAGACAGTACATTTAGAACTAGAATCAGATGCCTTACGGTCATGCACACACAGACAACACTTTTTGAAAGACACAAACAGAAAAAAAACTAAATTTCCCAACATTCAACAGGACACAAACGATTGGGGTTGATGGTAGACTCACCGACTCAGAGACAGATGGCAATGACATTCTCTCCAAGGGACATAATAGAACAGAATATTCAAAGACATAAACTTACCCATATATACTGCTAACCCACTCATATCACTTCAACTACTGCTGCTACTAATGACAGTATTGACAGCACTGCGTACTCATCAACTTCAGTTAACATTAGCCATATTGCTACTGACAAATCAACTAACGGTGATACCGTCAACATTATTGATAAATCAGGCACCACCAGTTCACATTGATATCCTAATGAAAGCCAGAGTTTTGGTCCGGTTTTACTGGCCTGAATGTTGTGCTGGCATAAAAACATATTGTCAGTCGTGTATAAGTTGCCAAAATTTACTTAGGTAGAGAACCTTATGACAGACGTCCAACCTATGCGACTGGCCTCTGAATTATTCAAAAAGTTGCCGTGAAATGGGTCGGTCCTCATAGCTACCTGTCTACACAAGAAACAGAAATGTATTCTTATCATATAGAATCTTTACGATAAACTCATACCAAATCCTGCTGAGTTAACATGTATTTGTTCAGATCTGGTAGTGAAATCGAAATCAAAATCTGTTGTAAAAAGTGCTGGTTTAGAAAATGCAGTATTACAAATAAAGAAATGCTTTTCAGGTGTACCTAGTTTTGCAATTACCTAACACAGAAATTCCTTTCATTTTAAGGACAGATGCCAGTACCACTGCTATCTCTGGCGTACTTCTTCAACGCTACAATGCTACAGATCATCCAGTGATTTATGTGTGCAGAACGTTGACACCAGCTGAGACCAGCTATAGCGTGGCACAGCTTGAATGTCTCACTCTAGTATACTGTGTAACTAAATTGGCCAAATATCTCGCTGGTATGCACTTCTTCGCAGAGTCCGACAACTCACCTTTACTGGTGATAAAGCAAGGACAACAAAAGAACAATAGGATTCAACGATGGGCCTTGCTTCTTCAAGACTTCTCATTTTCCATACGCCGTATAAGAGGAGTTGACAATATTATAGCGGATCTGCTTACAAGGACGTCAGATCCACCAGTCACCTAGATCTACCGACTCTCGTCACGATATTTTAATTAAATAGTGATAATTTATTTCAGTTTTACAAACAGATACTGAAGTAATGAGTTAATCCTCCAAATCATAGACTAATATGACAGTGTTATTTAGTTACTTATTTAGTTACTTAGAATTTTTCTTTTCATCAGATAAATTTTTTCAACAAGAACACACATCACTTAGCTTATTATTAGTATACAAAATGAAATTGTGATAATATTACCATTGCTGAATGTGTGAACATTTTGCTAAGTTAAATTATTAATGTTAGTTAACACAATGTACATAATTAATTACCAGGGCTTGATAATTAGCGGGAAAAGTTGGAAGTTATAAGCATTTTACAGTTACATTTTTGTTCGTATGAAGAAATTAATTTTTCGAAAGGTAAACTATAACCTTAAAATAATAACTTATTACCTTGATATATTTAAAATCTTAACTATATGTATATTTTAATATAAACATGCTGTATGAATGTGTGAGTGAAAGGTGTACGTAAGACGTTACAATTGTATTAAAACTTGAGGGATGTAAACCAATGTGCAAAATGCTTGCACATGTGCCTCAATATTATGTTTGGTATTCGTCTCCTACAACACATGTAACTTGTGCCATTTTCATATGTGTAAACAGTACAAATACACTACACCATTAGGAAGGTATATAAGCATCACAGCTCGGTAACCCATTGCAGAAATTATGAATACGCAATAATTTGTGAGATGTGAGAACCAATCTGAAGGCACTTAGATAATAGTACTACACATATTATAAACAAACATACATATTTGTAATTAGCACACAGATTATTACAAATAGACCACACACACACACACACACACACACACACACACACACACACACACACACACACACACACACACACACACTACATAAACATATAAATTATATCCACGATTATAGAGAGAATTAATAGGAGAGAACGGGATACTATCATATACATACACGTACAAGGGACACTAGTAGTTCTTAAAGGGAAAACATTTGATGTTACGTAGGATCACTACCGACAAGTGGAAGTGAGACAGGGGTACATCAGTGTGTAAATATCAATCAATCAATCATGTGCCATGCCGGAAAGCGTGGGCGGTCATGACTCGCCATTTCACTCGATCACCAGTGTCGTGGATCAGCTCAGTGTTCCTGTCTCGTCCATGCCATGTGGCCAAGCCATTCAGGTATTTTCCTCTCGGTCTTCCTCTTGGTCTGTTCCCTTAGATCTTGCCAGTTGTCACCAAGTTCTCCAATCCATTTCTTCTCATAACATGTCCGAAAAATTGTGACTGTCTACGTCTAATTTCTCTAATCAGTTTACGATGTTCATTTGTCTCCTGTAGTACTTGGTCATTGGTTTTTCTGTCTGTCCATGGTATTCTTTGCATTTTCCTCAGAAGCCACATTTCTGCAGCCATCAGATGTTTTCAGCTTGACTGCTCATTGTCCAAGTTTCACATCCATACAAATATGTAAATATATCTTGGAAATATGTTGAATAGCTATTTTACGGGGACCAAGGGTAGTAATATTACCTTGGTGTGTCTCCATAAAAAGAGACCTTTGTTCCGTGACACCAATTTTGGGTGTCTGAAAGGGTTGCAATTGGAGGGTCAAACCAAAAATGTGAGTCAACGTTACTTTGGTCCGGCAACAGTCCTCAGTAGTGAAATGAGCAAGAGAATTAGACTCTTTGTCAAATAACAAAGAGTGCACAACTGATTATACTCCAGTGGGTCTGTGGTTCGACAGTATATCAAACCCTTTACAAACTATAGTTGCCACCCAAACGTACTTAGACCATGACAACTTACGAACTCCCTTAGACCACTGACAAATTAGTGCAAACTAATTAGATACAGATAACATATTGTGTCACTTCTGAGTATAACATAAGTGGCACAAAAAGGGGGGAGAGGGGGACCCTGTCAGCGTCCTAGGGGTATGAAAGAGAACATATGATAAGGACAGGACATAAGTATGCCATGGATAGGATATAGACGGGACTAGAGTATCCATCTGTAGACAGGACATAAGGATATACACAGGACATTGTCCGTGCGTGACAGTACAACCTTGAACTGAACGACCTGAGACGCCAGTCATCATCAGACAGTGTAAGGACAGGACGACATCCAGAATACCGAGACATCCGACATAGCACGACTATTGCGGACCACACGAGGTCAAGCACCACGTTACCACAAGACTGAGGGTTAGAGAGATCAGACTGGACAGGACCGTGATAGAGGAAGGATGCGTGTAAATTGGCGAGAGAGTGTACTGAGTGCCCGACATGAGAGCTTGCCAGAGCTGAGAGAATGACGCAGTGATTTGCCGATATGCTGTGTGTGAGACTGAACTGCGTTACGAAAGCACGAATGCCTTTTGTGGCTGAGTATTCTGTTGTAATTGTATTTGCATTGTATAATAATGAAATTGGAATGTATTCGTGTCCAAACGCGAATGTGTGCTTTAAATAAATAATAGTAATTTACATGCATTTTGTCTTGACACCTTTGTGTACGCATGTATTTACTGTCTCTGTCGCATCCCCGACAACGAGCAATACCTGAGACCATGGGGCTATCAAAATTGTATGTGCTTATGATGTCACATGTCATCTCATAATCCCTAGAAACTCAATACTGGGAATACACATATGGATACATATGGAATACACTCTGGATCTTGATTTCATTCCTGGTGAACAAGTTTGTCCCAATGTTGATGTTTACGTCAATTGCTTGTTGATGTTTGTTCAACAGTGGTTGTTCTATATGTTGTAAATAATTAATGTTCTCTGATACTATATCAAATTGAAAAGGTGATTGAGTGGGATGGGATACCTAGACATATATACCATTGTCAAAAGGAGTGAATTGTTTTTCCCCGTGTATATGTGGTATATTTCCCTGATCACCTTGCCTTATAGAAGTGAGTGAGAATGTAAAAGCATCCCATCTGGGATCCCATAGACAAACTAAGCAATTATTCTCATATATTAAATCCTACATCCCACAAGCACATATGGGGATGTCCCGAGTGCTGTGATATCAGTTCTTGACTCAACTCAACACTATTCAAAACAGACAATCGTTATTCTAAACGCTGACACATAAAATCTTTACCCTATGTGCTGACACATTTTCAGACCAGACAATCGTTATGCTGCGTGTTGATACTTACACAGCTGAGACAATCTTTACCCTATGTGTTGACACATATACAACAAAGTCCGCGAAATTATTTGTCATGTCCTAAAGGTCTTGTCTCGGGTCTCCCTGACAAATGGAAATGTCAACATGAGCTTCAGAAGCCAGCGGGCAACAGGTGGAAGCTGAACATTCTCTGAATTCTTGATTATCTGTGAACGCGTTGTTCGTCGTGTGTGATATGTAGTGTCTATAGACCTACGACCCCAACACGTAGTGTCTGTAGACCCACGACCCCAAAATCCAGCGAGGAGTCGTATTACTATCCCACCTAGCCAAAAGCAGTAACAGGCCAGGTATACTTCGCTGCTGTCAGTCACGAGAATGCTAGATCTGTTTGAATGACATCGCTGAGATAACCTTTGTGTGATCTAAGCGAGTCGATTGGAGTACTTATGGAGATACGTGAACAACGAACGTGTTCATTTAGAAAGCTGAAATCAGTGATAGTAACACGTTATTGTAGACACGGATACACGTGACAACCACAGCAAGTATGTCAAGTTTACTTCAACAGAACCAAAATCTGACGTTCGTACAGAGCCTGTGGAAAAACATCAAACAAAAGCTCGTATATTGCACACCACACAAATATTTTGTTAAAATAGATCACAGAAACATTTATAGAGGACTAGCTGACCCGGCCCGGCTTCGCCCAGTCCTTGGTGGGGAGCATCTCATGTAATTCATATAAGTAGTCATATAAGTTCCCGTTCCCGTTACCGACTATCTGTCTGTCTGTCTGTCTGTCTGTCTGTCTGTCTGTCTGTCTGTCTATCTGACCCGGCCCGGCATCGCCCAGCTCCTGGTGTGGAGCATCTCATTTAATTCATATAAGTAGTCATATAAGCTCACGTTCCCGTTCCCTACTATCTATCTGTCTGTCTGTCTATCTATCTGTCTGTCTGTCTGATCCGGCCCGGCTTCGCCCAGCCCCTGATGGGGAGCATCTCATTTAATTCATATAAGTAGTCATATAAGTTCCCGTTCCCGACTGTCTGTCTGTCTGTCTGTCTGTCTGTCTGTCTGTCTGTCTGTCTGTCTGTCTGTCTGTCTGTCTGTCTGTCTGTCTGTCTGTCTGTCTGTCTGTCTAATCATTTATTGGTTGCAGTTAGAACAACCTTAGATAAACGAAGACCAACTTACAAAAAGCATTAGAAAGAGCACTTGAAAGATCTTTACATCTTCCCCAACAATTAACTTGGGTAAATGGAGCAGCGGCAGCAGCAGCAGAAGAAGAAGAAAAAGGAGGAGTAGGAGCTGGGAGGAGGAAGAGGGAGGTGGAGTAGGGAGGAGGAGGGAGGAGTAGGAGGGAGGAAGAGATAGGCGGAGAGAGGAGGAGGAGGGAAGAGGAGGGAGGAGGAAGGAGGAGGAGTAGTAGGGAGGAGGAGGGATTAGGAGGAGGAGAGAGGAGGAGGGAGGAGGAGGAAAGAGGAAGGAGGAGGATGAGGGAGGAGGAGGAGGCAGGAGGAGGGAGGAGGAGGGGGAGGAGGAAGAGGGAGGAGGAGGAGGAGGGGGAGGAGGGAGGAGGAAGAGGGAGGAGGAAGGAGGAGGAGGAGGGAGAAGGAGGGAGGAGAAGAATGCAGGAGGAGAAGGGGAGGAGGAGGAGGTAGGAGGAGGAGGAGGAGGGAGATGGAGGAGGAGGGAGGAGGCGGAGGGAGAAGAAGGAGGGAGGAGGAAGAGGGAGAAGATGGAGGGAGAAGGTGGAGGGAGGAGGAGGGATGTGGAGGGAGGAGGAGGGAGGAGGAGGAAGGAGGTAGAGGGAGGAGGAGGAGAGAGGATGAGGAGGGAGGAGGAGAATGGAGGAGGAGAAGGGAGGAGGAGGATGAGGAAGAGGGAGGAGGAGGGGGAGGAGGAGGGAGGAAGAGGGAGGAGGAAGGAGGAGGAGGAGGAGGGGGAGGACGTAGGAGGAGGAGGGAGGAAGAGGGAGGAGAAGGAGAGAGGAGGAGAAGGGAGGAGGAAGGAAGAGGAGTGATTAGGAGGAGGCAGGAGAAGGAAGAGGGAGGAGGGGGAAGGAGGAGGAGGAAAGAGGAGTAGGAAGGAGGAGGAAAAGGGAGGAGGAGGAGAAAGAGGGAAGAGGAGGAGGGAGGAGGGAGAGGGAGGAGGGGGAGGGGAAGAGGAAGAGGGTAGGAGGTGGAGGAGGGGAGAGAGGAGGAGGAATATAACGCATATGCCTGTAGATGTAATAATGGCTGAAGTTGTTCCATGTCTTCTTAGAGTTGGCGACAGTGTAAAGAAATATAAAATCTTCAAACTTGATAGAGATAAGGTAACTATTATTTATTTATTCTTTAAGCATAAAAAGATGAGTTACAATGTTATGCATTATGCATTATTTTTATGAAAACTTTGAAAATGCCTTAAAGATTGTATCATTATTTATTATAACTCATATGCCGGTACATAACTATGGACAAAGAGTTTATAAATCTTTGAAAACGATGCCACAATATGACTATAAGGTATACAGAAAAGTTATTCCCCTTGAAATAACTTTTACAGAGTTAGGTCCCCTGAGATATATGAAATTATAATGAAAATGGAAAATTAAATAATATTGGGTAAGCAGCCGATTTCACACTAAAAACATATGACAGCGGGCTGCGCTGGAATGAAAGGAAGACGTGTAGAAAATTTCATCTCAATCGGATGGGCCGTTCGCGAGCGCATAAAGGACATACGGACATACAGACAGACGGAGATCGCCTTTTATATATGAGATTGGAAACACACAAATTCGTAATAAAAGTCAGAACGAGTTCAATAAATGCACCAGGGAGAACACTAACACATCTGATTAACTGCCCTAGGATAATATATCGCCTCACGTTAACTCCCATTTGGACAAAGGACTGTATGTCGCCATTCTAGGGTCATGGTGTTATTTATTTCGTTTCGTGGTAGTAGTAGGTTACGTTGTATTTGATTAGGAAATCTGGATTGTGGCGCTGGATTGACCCCAATCCAGCTGGATTGGGGTTAGGGGTTAGGGTTAGGGGTTAGGGGTTCGGGGTTAGGGGTTAGGGGTTAGGGTTAGGGTTAGGGGTTAGGGGTTAGGGTTAGGGTTAGGGGTTAGGGTGTTAGGGTTAGGGTTTTTTGTGTGCTCCTAATTATACTTTCTGGATTGACCTCGCTGGATTGCCCCCAATCCAGCTCGGGGCCAGTGCGGTTTGGGTAGGGTAGGTATTTAGGTCATATGTAAGGGTTGATACATCTAAGAAAAGACATGTTTCTAAGGGCAGATAACTGAGTTGTGTGTATAATATTTTAACTAATTGTAAAAAATAAAATAAAAATAAAAGACAAGCAGAGGCGCGCGGGGCGGTCGGCGGGCGCAGGAGCAAGCGCTGCCGACCAGTCGCGTGGAGCGGTCGACCCCAGTAAAGCAGTGTCTTGTAGTACCCAATTGCCAGTCATTGCTGAGTGATCACTAGTCCGGTTATTGACGAGTACTGTGGTGGGGTTAGGTGGGTGGAAGTCTCGAACCGCGCCGGGTGTCATATGAAAATTATAATAAGTAAAAAGGTATATATAGCGTGTATATGATCTGTAGTAGGTCGTAGTGGTTTATAAAACTATCATCAAGTAGATTACACCTCTTCAAATGAAAACCTTAAAAAAGTAAAGATGGCATGTAGTAACGGTTGTAAGGGGGTATGACTTTGTGATATTCGTTGTTAAGGGGTTGGTGAGTGGTGATGTACCTATATAACAGCTTCCGAACAATTTAAAGGGATGGGCGAGTGGCGAAGTGGCTAAGTAAATGCGTCGGTTCCTTGCTAAGAGACAGAGGAGTTGCTAGATAAAGGCTCCAGATCGTTGTCAAGGGGTTGGTGAGTGTACAAATAGCTAAATAACTGCTTCTGATCCTTGTTAAGAGGTGGGCGAGGGGCGGATTGGTTGGATAATTACGCCCGTTCCTTGGTAAGAGCCAGGGTGATCGAGTGGAGAAGTGGGTAAATATAGGCATGGAGGTATACCACCGACACATTCAACGCATAATTTCGGCGTCGGTCGTCAGAAGACCAAGGATATTTTCATTATATGTCTATTGTAAAGGGGTCGACTGTTTGTTATAACGGGTTACTATTATCTATAGTGGCTGGGACTTAAATACTATCAGCATACCGGTTACAGCTCTTCAAATGAAAACATTGAAAGTGTAAAGATGGCCGATGATTTTAGTGGGTATGACTTTATGATATTCGTTGTTAAGGGGTGGGTGAGTGGATGGGTAACTAGATAAACGCTTCCGAACACTATCATCGGGTTCGAATCCAGTGGGGTGGTCTAGTGGTAGAAGAAATATTGATAATATTTGGTTACTTAGTTGTGATTCGAGCTCGGTTGTTATTAACCCGGTTATGTTTAGAAAAGTAGAGGTGGTTGTGCTGGTTGCGGAGTATGTTTAGGGGGTACCGCAGACACCGTGGAAGTGACAGGTTC
Source organism: Cepaea nemoralis (assembly GCA_014155875.1). Taxonomy (NCBI): domain Eukaryota; kingdom Metazoa; phylum Mollusca; class Gastropoda; order Stylommatophora; family Helicidae; genus Cepaea; species Cepaea nemoralis. Next base: position 49,250 of record JACEFZ010005428.1, read on the forward strand.
GAATCTCGGAACTTTGTCGTGGTAAGATTTCCAGTCATCAAGGTGTGGGTGTCGTCGTGGCCACAAGTCCCACCGCTGATGAAAAACACAGGCAGCAGATTTCACCATTGTACCTACGAGTCACAAAATATAATGCTAACTTAACATTCAGAATATGACCTCAACAGCTGTTGCCAAAAATCAATACTTATTCTCATAACGGCTAATCCAAGGGATTATCGTCATCGTAATGACCAAGTCAGGTTAATAAAATTTCTTATATCTCCGCCATTGCAAATAGTTCGCGATATTAATAAATGTCATATAAAGGTTGGAAGGGGATTAAAAGATTAACACCTATTGTCGGGCCATCCAATAAAAATCAATAACACTACCCTCGATTTTTCTCATAATTGGCCGATTGGAGATTATGGTCTAGGTGTATGTGTCCTTATTTAGTTAAAACAGGTGGTATGAGTAGGAGATATCACAAACAGTATCAGCATGTGCCACTCTGATCTTCAATGTCAGTAGTTCGTTATTCTTGTGACATTGAAAACGCTTGAGGCTTGAAGACAGATGGTGTACTATGTTATTGGGTGGTGTATATAGATTGACCAGTATGTGAAGTTGATAAGGTCACCCCTGCCAGCGCATCGTAGCTGTGTTGTGACTTGTCGCCTATTACATCCGGGTGTAAAAATAACCAAAATATTTCACATCAACTCAGACATGCCTCTATATAGCTGCACTGCGAACATGGCTAGAGTCTACTTTAGGAAAGTATCGTGTATCTGTGTATACGGGTTTACCACTGCTATAGATGTGTGCAGTATTATTGGAAAGCGGCCGTTATGTTCTACATTATCAAAGTATGTTGCCTTACAGAGCTGGTATAGTATCTATGTGGCTGCTCCGTTGTATGTTTTGGTCATGTTGCCTTGTAGTATTTGGAGGGAGTTTCATGTGGGTGTCTAGTGAACTTTTTAAAACTATGTCTCAGAATCCACAACGCCACTGGCATAGAGGCTTTTCAACTTGTCTGCTCACTGACCTTGCTTCACAGTCATACAAAAGTACAGGTTCTATGTAGTACTTAAACATCCTTTTGTTCTCATTACAGTTGTCAACTTTATATTAGTCAGTATGTTTTCCCCAATTTGCAAAGACAACCTTCATCACAGCGATTCTTGTTCCAACGCTTTAAAGCCACCTCCTATCAGAACATTTTTTTCTTTCCTTTTATGCTCACGGCTACCGTTTCACCCATTTCAAAGCTCCATGTCTCTACTCGTATGCATTAGTGTGGTAGAAGTAAACGATAACTCACATGATAGACGTATATTATCACACTGTATTGAACATGTGGGAAACGGCTACATCCGGGCAAAGATGGCGTTGTATCTGTCACATGCGTATGGTACAGCCGAGACACGTGGTTAAGAGGATACTACAGAAAGAAAAAAAAACGGTATTATGTTGGCGATCGAACCGGGGGAAACCTAATTCGTGATGACCACCATTACGGGAGTGATTCGGGCCCCCTCGTCAACAGGGCGTCGGGGGTTTTAAAAGGGTGTTCATTCTCTCGCTTTTCTATTTCCGAGTCGTCATAGGGTCCCCCAAGTAACAGTAAAGAACACAAAAACTACTACTCCCAAAGGGCCCTCTTCACCACAATGCTTTTTCGAATAAATATACAAAACTATAATCAAGTCATCACAGTATTCAACAACCCGTTCTCATAGACATAGAGGAGAGATGTGAGCACCGAGGCCAGTTGGGGGAGGTGTCCCTTTTTACTTAACATCTATGGGCCATAACCGACGAGTGTTTAGCTATATTTATCATTTTAATATTACCCGTGAACACAACAAGTTTCCCCCGGATCAGTCTTAGGCTTCTCATATAACATGACATATCACGTACCCGCTGTCCTGACCAGCAAAGTTATCGTTTCTCAGAGCAGACATTTACACTTTCTTTAAATTTCCCTTTCCCGGCCCAAAGGGGGTCTTTGCATTTTTCCGCAGAAACCTGTTCCAATGCTAATATATTTTTTTAAATGTGTCGGCTCATTACCACATTTCACATCCTGAAAAAAGTACAGGTTCTATGTTCCACTCCAACAGTCAAATAAAAAAAAATGTTAGCCAAATTTTTAAAAATGTTGGCCAAATATATAAATATATCGACCAGCCGTATAAAAAAAGTAAAATTTGTTAGCCAAACTTAAAAAAATCGGGGTCAAAAAAAAAAATTTTCTCAACCAAGCGTATAAGAAATGGGAAAAAGGTAGCCCAAACTAATGAAAATGTTGGCCAAATACAAAAAATATCTCGACCAACTTATAAAATGTGGGAAAAATTGTTAGCCAAACTGACAAAACTGTTAGCCAAAATAAAAAACGTCTGGGCCCAAACTTATAAAATGTAGGAAAAATTTTTAGCTAAACTGACAAAACTTTTGGCCAAAATAAGAAACGTCTCGACAAACATTATAAAAAGTAGGAAAAATTGAAACCCAAAATTTAAATTTTAAAAAAGGTGACCAAAATGGGAAATATCCCCAAACCAAACTTATGAAAAGTGGGAAAAAATTGTTCGTCAAATGTGAAAAAATATTGGGCAAGTAGGAAATCATGTTACCCAAAATGGGAAAAAATATCGATCAAACTTATAGAGGTCTGGGCCAAACTTAAAAAATGTATGAACATTTGTTAGCCAAAGGTAAAAAAAACATTGACCAAGTAATGAAATATCTCATCCGAATTTAAACAAGTAAAAAAAATTTGCTAGTAAAATCAAGAAATATGTCGACTGAAGTTATACAATAGGGGAAACGATGGACAAACTTAGAAGATGTCGACGTTATAAGAAAATGTATTACCCAAAAGGAAAAAAAATTGACCAAGTTTTGAAATATCTCGACCAAACTTTCAAAAAAAAAAAAAGGGAAAAAATGTTTGACTAAAGTAGGAACATTTGTTTGCCAAAGATGAAAAATATTGGTCAAGTAAAGAAATATTGCATCCAAACTTTTTAAAAAAAAGGAAACTTTTTTAAACCCAACTGTGAAAAATATTGTCCAAGTAAAGACATGTTACAACTAACTTATAAATATCCAACCATACTTATGAAAAGGGGGAAAAAGTGTTAACCTAATGGGGGGAAAAAATTGGCCCAAATGAAGAAAAATCTCATCCATTCTTATAAAACTTAGGAAAATGTGGTTTAAACCCAATGAGAAAAATATCGCCCAGGTGAAGAAAAAAAGTTACACAAAACTTATAAAACTTAGGAAAATGGGGTTAACCTAATGAGAAAAATATCGCCCAATTGAAGAAAAAAGTTACAAAAAACTTATAAAAAATTAGGAAAATGTGGGAAACCCAATGAGAAAAAAAATTTTACCAAGTAAAGAAAAACATACACCAAACTTCTGAAAAGTAAGAAAATTTGTTAAACCCAAAAGGGAAAAATATCGCCCAATTGAAGAAAAATCTCAACCATACTTATGAAAAGGAGGAAAAAGTGTTAACCTAATGAGAAAATATCGCCCAATGAAGAAAAAAGTTTCACAAAACTTAAAAACTTAGGAAAATTTGTTAACCTAATGAGAAAAATATCGCCCAATTGAAGAAAAAAAAGGGACAAAAACTTATAAAACTTAGGAAAATGTGTTAACCTAATGAGAAAAATTGACCAAGAAAAAAAAAAACGTACACCAAACTTCTGAAAAGTAAAAAAATTTGTTAAACCCAAAAAGGGAAAAAAATGTGGGCTAAACTATGAAAAATGTTGACCGAACTAAGAAAGTGTGTTAACCAAAGGGGGGAAAATGTTGGTCAAAACATGAAACATCTTGACCAAGCTTTTAAGTATCTCGTGTTAACTTATAAAAAAAAAAGTAGGAACCCCAAAAATTGCTTCTGTAGTTATGTCAAAAGTGTCTTGAACTTTTTTCTGAAAAGACATTTCACAAGACATAATCATCAACGTCAACACTTTCCCTCTTTTACATTACCGAAAGTTTCAACTTATCAGTCCAGAGTATCCACTAAAGAAGCACTTATGCATACTAATCACCCAGCTCTTCACAAATCTTGGGTTTTTTTTTTTTTCTAACGCAAAAATGTCTCTGTCTTTTATAGATAGCTTCACAACTTTTTATGTAGCACCACTAACAAAAGCCAAACCTTCGTTTCACATGAGCTCTAATGAAACAGTCATAAAAACATTTAGGGCAATCTGTTTCTCCACCTGGGGTAGTTTCAATATCATCTGAGTTTCGTCAGCAAAAATCCACTTCCCATGGCTGATATCTTCAACTTTCTATACCACAATGTCTGTTACACTAACCTTCCATTGGTCCATTCCCCTTTTAACAAAAACAAAGAGTGTTCTCGAAGTTTTAGCTAAAATAACATTGCTTAAATTTTTCCACCTCTATCACACTTTGTCATTTCACAGCTGCAATAGCGGCAAATCTGCAACCCCAAACCCAAAAGTGTCTGTTATGAAGTCGACCTTTCTTAAAGCCACGTCTGCCTTACTGAAAAAACCCTTTAATAACCCCCCTACCCCCATCGTCTAACCCACTTTCAACATTTCATACCAAATAAAAATTAACATTCTCTTTGATTACAGAACAACTGATTTTTCTGCTGACTAAGCAGATTTTTCCCAAACCCCCTGGAGATAAATCATAGCCCCTAACCTACTAGGTGCTATTCTAAAAAACGAAAATGGTCATCGACCAGCACCCCTAAAGGGAGAACTTGAAAAAAAAACAGAGCTTGGGGGTTTTTGAGACGAAAGAGTTGCATTCCTTGGATACCAGAAAGCATCAAAAACAACAAAATCTTTCTTACTAACCCTAACCCTAAATATACATCAACTAACCATAACACAAACCTAAGTATACATCAACTAACCCTAACCCTAAATATACAACAAACTCTTTCTTTAAAAGACATAGATACAAACCAAAGTTAGAAATGAAAAAGTTAAATTTTTGTGATTACATTTTTAAATTTAAAATTTTAAAAATAATAAATCGCACTTTTTTTGCGCGCTTCAAATTTAAAATACAGATATAGGGTAAGTATAGGTATAAGTTAGGTATAGGACATATATCAAAATTACATCTTTCGCAATAAAAATGCGATTTATTAGTTTTAAATTTTAAATTTAAAAAATAATCAATAAAATTTTAAATTTTTTTTTTGTTCCTAAAATTTTATAAGTTTGGCCGAGAAACCCCTATAAGTTTGATCGATATTTTTTCCTATTTGGTAAGTTGGCGTCTTACTTTGTCTAGGTAAATTAATGGGTTCACACAGGTGTTAATTAATACAAACAATAAAAACGTTCGCTATGATATAGCCGATTTTTTGTGGCAATCTACAGTTGGCGCAGTGGGTTAAACAGCCCGCGCTTTTCATCATCACAATCACAGATTTTAGAATATCAAACATTTCATATAACAAAAAAGCACACTATCTAGCCTTTTGTTCTATCCTATAAAGAGCTAACGAGTCCCTCTCAGGCAGAACCCCCCCTTT
>JACEFZ010005429.1:0-12500 GCA_014155875.1 Cepaea nemoralis
TTTTAATTCATGAAATAGACATCGTTGTTTAATCTGTGTTTTATTTTTATATGAATTGTCTAATTCATATAAATTTTTATTATATTTTTATATTCATTATTACTTTCAAATTCATTTTATTTTTTATATTTGAGGATGATAATATTTATTTAAATGTCATTAGATTATTCCCATTGTATCGTTATTTCTTTGTTATTATATCTATAAATCTGTATTTTATATTTTTATATAATTTGATCTGATTAATCATTGTAGATTTTCAAAATCTCAATACATATTTTATATTTATTTGTCGTATTTCTCATTATTTAATTTAATATGATGTTTCCTGTAATTTTATATTATTATTCTTTTTTTTATTTTCTATTTTCATATTATACTTAAAAATTTGATAACAAAATTAAGTATTTATATCATATTATATATTAGAATATTCTTTTATGATTATATTCTTCCGGTTATTCTTCCTAATATCTTGTCGCATAAATACTATATTGTCCTTTTTCATATTAACTATGATATTGTTATGGTTATTATCTTTAATTCTACAATGTTCTTGATAGTAATCTATTTTGTACCTCTTAGGAGGTAGTCAAATGGGATGGCTTTGATTGAGATAAGGATCAATCTTTTATCTTGATTGCTTTGATGGAATCATCTTATGGCTCAGCTTATTTTTATATTTAAAACTAATTGTAACTAGTTGAAATACATATAAGTGGCGTATTTTTTTATTACATGCATTTTATATTGCCGAATGTGATATATACATATTTTATAGTTAGTAAATAATGTATGTATTGGATTGTGTAGTTGATAACTGTGTTTTTATGTAGTCTGCATTAGATTTTTAAAAATATTGTCTTGTTATGTGATTTCTTATATTTGTCATTAACAGTTGTATATTCTTTTATGGTCCTATTTATCTCTTTGAGGGGTTAATGTTTATGTTAAAATATATTATGATGTTTGTTAAATAACTCCTAAGTTTGAATTTTGGTAATGATTTAGTAATTTTCTATTTGGCATGTTTTTGCTAATTTTGTTAATTTCTCCATAATATCGTAAAGGTTATTTATTTAATGCATATAGCTGATATAAGTCTATTGTTTCAGTTTATTGTTTTATGAAATTCTTACTTTGTCTTTTTAAGTTGATTGAGAGTGGTAAATATTTTGTAATTTAAAGCTTCTGCGTAAGATCATTCATATCTAAAATATTTCTTGATATTAAATACTAAAAATGAATAGTCTGGTTTGATAAATATTATCTTCATTTAAGTATTAAAGTATGTATTTGCAAGCCGTTGTATTTCGATTCGATTTGTCGATGGTTATAGCAAAACTATAAAGCGGTTCTACTATCTTTTGCCAAAACTGTGTTGTGTCAATATATTTATGCATTAAATTAAGAATGACTAAATTAAAGAGGTAAGATGAGTATGTCGTCAATCGTAATTCTGAGATGATTAATAATAACTCATATATTTGAACTGTAAATCTTATATTTTAATGAATTATTTCTTCTCAATATTATACTATTGTTCATTTTATTTGTTGTAATTAACATTTTTAATAGTTCATGGAAGTGACTTTTTTCTAATGTGTTTATATTATATTGCAGCGAATTGTATGGAGCTCTATATTTATAATTGATATCTGTTTTTCTCTATATCTTATGCAGCATTATAGTTTCTTTTGAATTGTTATGTGGGTAATTTTTCAATATCTTCAATTGAGTTATATTTAAGGTACGGTTACATTTTGATTTTCCGTTCTTTTTGGATGCAGGGATGAGAAAATCTGTGCGGAATATCGCTATAGCTGTTTTTAATATCAATAGATTTAATTAAGATATGATTATTCTTTAATTTTATCTATAATATCTCTCCCATTTTTTTTTTATCTTTTTTTTTTATTTATTATTTACTTTTACTTTTCTTATTATTAAGCATAGCTGATTTGACGCATGAATACATTTTTTATTGGAATGATAATCATTAGAATTTGGATTTTCTATTTCTTTTTTATTTCAATATTATTGTATATCTTGTTGTAAATATGTATTGTTCTAAAAATTTATTTAAATGACAGCATACATATATCTGATAGGATATAGTTTATTCTTCGAAATATTTAAATTTTAGAAATTTAAAATAATTGTTTATAATTTTTGTATATCTGATTTTTTTAGCATGTTCCTATTGTGTGTGTATTAATTTATATTCGTATCATATTGAAATGGGTTTTCATGAATGTAATTCGAATTTTATGTACTTATTCTTAATTTATAATTATTTATATCACCTTTTCTTATTAATTTTCTGTGGTGAGTTGCGAATCTGATGTTTTGTGTGTTATTAAATAATTAATATGTGTGCATGTTGGTCTTGTTGTTATTGTTTTGATAAATCTGTTATTTTAGTCATCTATTTATTAATCAGTATGATTAATTAATCAATTTTTTAATGATCTTTGGATTCCTATAATTTTGGCTTGTTCTTCTTTGATTTTACTCTGATATTTTCTTTTTCTTCTAGCTTATCTTAAATTATCATTATTGTTCAAAATTATGGTTATTTATAGGTAATTAAGTTTTCATTATTTTTTTTTTTCATGTGGTGTATTGTAATAATTATTTAAATAATATCAATCTAATGTCTTATATCTAATGTATAGTTTGAATTAATTCATCATATGGTCGGCTTTTTATTTCCTATCTATATCATATATAATAATAATTATATTTTTTTGAAATAGAATCGAAGTATTGTGGTATTAATTTAAAATTGTTATACATCTGTATGACATTTATATATTTCCTTATCATTAAATTGATTTGATTTGGTACTAAATAATTTTCTTATAAAGAAAATTTACTAACTAATTTTTTTATCAAATGCTTAATGTTTAAATAGTTATTATCTTTTAATTTTACACTTAGTTTGATGATTTTTGATCATCTTAGTTTCTGATTGACTATATGATATAAATTAAGTATCTTTGAGTTTTTTTTTATTAATTATATATTTATTATTTTATTTTCATGCTATATACTTATTTATATTTATTTATATAGTTATTATTATGTTTTTCTCTAGTTCATATCTATTGTTTTTGTCGCTATTGTTTTTGTAGTTTATATACCCTAATGATATTTGTTAAAAAGTGTATTGATAAACTTATTCTAAGTGTTGTAATTTGTTGTTATTAATATGCTTATCTTAATTATTCTGTATATTATTTCTAAATATTTATAATCTTAATGCATTTATATATATACATATATTCCTTATATTTCTGTAATCATTTGTATTTGCATTTATATATATGTTGGTCATTATGTTTCTTATTAATTGGTATTCTTTATATATTATTTTCTATGTTTAATAATATATTTCTATATAAATAAGTATTGTCATTTGATCTATTTATAATTTAATGTTAATCAATTATATTGAATTATATTTATTTAATACAATGGATGTAATTTAATCTGTAATTAATTCTTTCTAAATGTGAATTCCTGTGATTTTTGTCTCTATTTATATGAATCTAATTTTCATAATATTGAAGTTATTTTCATTAACAATTATATTGATCTTTCATTAATTTTAGTTATTCCTTTTAATCATATTTTGATAATTAGATATTATGTCTATCATTTAAAAAGTTAATCATAAATATATTTAATAAATTTGACTTCATATCTCTATATAAATCTCCTTTGTTTCGTATTTTCGATCTAAATTTTAATGCTAATTTGTCTATATATAATATAAATCTTTTCTTCTATGATATTATTTTTTTTTGTGCATTAATAACATCCTTCTATATTTAGTTAATTGAATTTCTATAAATGATATTTGGATATTATATTTCTATTAATTTTTATTTATGCTTAACTGTGATCGTTTTTTATATTATTATTTCTATCTTTTGTAAATTATGTATTCATTAATTAGTCATTTGGTAATCATCTTTATCTATGTATGGCTATTTATATTTCGACGTTTCTTATGTTCATATTAGTTAGTTTTAATTTAGACTTTGTTGATCTGTCAATATTCATGATTTTATTCTTATAAATATTCTTTAAATCTTTCCTGTTAATTGTTCTCTTATGCTATATACTTCTCCAATTATTTATGCTTTATGTTAGATATATTTTACCTAATAATTATAAATCATATATCGATTCTTCTATTCATATTTAATAATCAATAAATATCGATAATATCTTATTATTTCATTATGCTCAAGATTGATATCTTTCAAGTTATGGTATATAGCATTTGTATAATGCTGTATTTTAATTTAATGAATTATGTATATATGTGTCTTTTTTTTTGCCTTCTAAATAATTCTTATCAAATTGTTGGTTGTAATATTATTATATAATTATAATATTTTATAATAGTTTAATTAGGTAATTCTATTATTTTTTATTCTTTTTATTTTTGTCAATTTTTATCTGGGGGATATTTTGTTTGTTATTATTTCCATTATGAATTTGCCGCTGTTCTAATTGTGGCCTATTTATGTTATAATGTATTCTTATTATGTCAATATTCATAATTTCTTCATTCAATTATATTTTCTATTTACTTCTCCAGTATATCATTTATTATATTAATCTTAATTTTTATTTTCCTTATATTCTATTTGTAGCGGTTATTTATGGAAATTCAATATTAATCATTACATATATATCTCCCTATCTGGTTCATATCCTTTAATTATACTTGAATATGATCTTAATGTTTGGCTAAATTTTTCAAAAATATTTAATAATTTAATGAAGATTCATATTAATTATTTTTAATTATATATTTATTGATAACTAAATCCTCTGTAGCTATATCAATTTAAAACCATTTCTGTAATCAATTATATTTCCATCGTCTGATTGTAAATAGATATTTATATTTAAAAATATATATATATATTTCAATGTTGTTCTTCTATTATCTGATGTTTGCTTATTGAATCGTCTTAATTATAATTGGCCAGATTTACTAATTATCATCTAATAATTAATTATTGTATATAATATATGAAATTGATTTTTAATACAATTTTAATTTTCTGTCTTAATTTTATAATTCTTCTGAATCGATATTTTACTATCTGAATATTTTATAATTTAATCTCAATTATCATAATTATTGGTATTAACAAAAATAATTCATTTGATTCCTTATCCTTAATTTATTATTAGGTTTATCTTTTCTTTATTTATTGTTAATATTTATATAAAACTCTAAAGTATCTATACTATGGATTATCTGATTCTCTTATTTGTTACTTCATATAATTTTCTGTATTTTGTCTTCATATCAATTATCTGTTATTTGTATGTAGAAATTTTACTTCTCTTATGTTATTATAAGTATATTTCTTATGTCCTGTTAATGAAAATTTCATTGATTATATAATTTATATACTTGCTATATCTTGTTATCTATCATATTATAATCTAGATCAATGTGATTTTTTTTTATTATTCTTTTCAAATTTTTTAATTTTATATTATTTTTTGTCATGTATAATACTATAGTATTTTTATATAGTTCGGTAATTTTATTTTTCATCTGCATATATATTTTGTTTATTTAATGTCTTATTTCTTTATATTCGTATCAATTCTATGATACATATCCTTAAATTAGTGATTTTCTATCTTTTGATGGTACTTGCATTAATTTAATTATATTCATTCTTTATTATATCTATGTATAATTTTTTCATTTTTAAATTATAATATTATATATATTTCTATTTTATAAATATTTTTGTTTATTGATCTTTAATTGTAATATTTATATCTGAATTTATTCAATTATAAATTGATCTATTTTATTTTTATTTTATATTTTTTTTAATCTATTTTAATAATTGGTAATTATGAACAAATAATCATCACCTTTAGTCTTCTTATTCATTTGTGTCTAGCTATTATCTATTTTTAATACTTTTTATTTTTATTTCCTAGCGATTTATTTTTTTTGTCTGTGTGTTTATTATTTATAAATCAATTACGTTAAAAAATTTTTGCTGTCATAGATGGGTTCTTTATTATATATTTGCTATATTTTTTATATCACTATAATATTTAATTATTATCATATTAAATTTCAATAATATTGATAATATTCTGAACTTCTAGATCCATTAAATTTTTTTATCATGGTATTATTTATAATTTTAAATTGAATCATGTAATTAATTTTATTTTCAATCTCTAATTTGAAATTATCTTTTATATCTTATTATTTTCTTTCATAATTTAAAATTATATTTATGATAAATTATTTAATGAAATCAATAATTTTAATACTTAAATCTTATTCATCTAGATTATTTTAATTAAATGCTTTATTGTTTGATTTCATATATCTATTTTATATTATTCTTAATATTCTTATTTATGATATTCTGATATGATTTTAATTCTTATTTATTTGATCAAAATCATTAAAATTAATAATTATTGGATTAATACTTCTCTCTGTCTGGTCCATTTTAAATATTCTTTACGATATGATCCTTTACTATAATTCTATCTTACTTTTCATTAAATATTTATCTTTATATATATTATTCCTATAAATATTTTATCTATTATTTATCAATATTCATATTTTTGGTATATTTATACTATTATATTTTTCTTAATTATTTTAATTAATATTATCATCGGATTCTTTTAAATGTTGAATATTTTTATTTTTTAAATCCATAATTTATTGTTTTCTATATTAGTTCAATTCTGTTGTTTATTTAGATGACCAATATGTACCCTCGTTTTTTTTATTATTTCATAATGCCATTGATATTTTAATCATATCGAAACTTTCTTAATTATTTTTTTATCTGTTCTGATATTCAATCTGTGATATAATTTCTTTATTTCCTTATTATATTTGGTAAATCATAACTTTTATCTTCTTTTATTGAGTTCTTTATTTTATAATGTTCTTACAATCTTCATTCTATCGTTCTAATTATTTCTTGATATGCTTATATGATTTTTCTTAATCTTAACTGATCATCAATTCGTTATATATATCTTTATATATATTTTAATTTATTTCATATTATATTTTGATGGCTGACTTTTATTTAAGTACATATCATATTCTATATTCATTGTTATTCTATTTTTCTAATTATTTGTATTTTTGCAGGCTATTAATTATATTTCATCTTGTGAATATATGCTCTTTGATATTCTATTTTTATTTTATATTAAAATTAAATTTAATATTGTTATTTTATATATTTTCTTTTATAAATTATAAATATTGTTTCATCATAAGATCATAATTATATATTATAATATATTCTTATGTTATTCTAATTTTTTTTTTTTATTTTTTTGCTATCATTATTTCTCATTTTTTGAACTATATCTTCTCTGTTATATATATTTTTATCTTTATTATTTTTTTTTTATATTTTTTAATAAATATATTCTATTTTTACGATCCGTTAGCAAATCATTATGTATTATTAATTAATATTTTCTTCTTATAATCATATTGGAATTCTTTTCATCATCTAATTATTATAATTCGATTTTTATGTTTCTATTTATCTTATCTTAAATCTAAGTTATTTCATAATTTTTTCAATATAATAATTTATTTAATATATTTTTAAATAATCACTCTAATGTATATTTTTCTCTAATCTAAATTTGTTTGGATTCAAATAGATCTTATATTAATTATATACATCTAGTTCTAATTAATCTTATTATTTAATTTCTTACTTATCATTTATCTTTTAATATGTGACTTATATACATTTAATATTTATTCTATATTTATTATTAAGTATATTTAATCTTTTATATCATCATTGTATGAGATTTTCATTTTTCCTGTCTATCCATATTATGTATAAAAATAGTTATTTGATATTTTTCTAAATCAATATGTATTGATATTATTTCTGAAAATTGTATTTATAAATAATAATTGTAAATCATCTTTATTGATTTTTTTTTTTTTTTTTTTTCTATAAGTTCATTTATAATTGTTTTATTGTGTGTGATCATTATTTTATTCTATATTAATATATTTCATTTCAATTCTTATGATGTTAACATCTAATTTTATTATTCTTGTAATTATATTTCATTTATCTTATATTTATATCTTTTTTCTTTATCAATTTTCAATTCTTCCTTTTATTATTAATAAAACTATTTTTTATTATTTTAGATATTCATTTTAAAAAATTTTATTATATTTTCTTTCATCTATCTGTCATTATTAAAATATATCTATTGATACCTAATTTCATATAATTTTTCATTAATTCTATTTTTACCACTTTAATATATTATAATTATTTCTTCTGAATATATATCTTTTTTTAATATTTTATAATTGTTAATTTGTATTGATGTTAATATTTATAATATTATATTCTATTATAATAATCTTCCCACTAAAATTTTTATAATTAATTTCTATTCTTTTCGAATTATATTATGCATTTTTATGGAAGATCCTATTTTTCATTTATTAAATCGTATCAACTGTTATATATCCATATATATAATTAATTTTATTCTTGGCTATCTTAATGTTTATATCATATAATTTATATGAGTACTTATAATTATTATATTCTTTTCCCTTCATAAGTATCTCTGGTAAATCTATTTTCTTATTAAAATATGTTTATCATATATCTCCTTATAATTATTATATTTTTATTTCATAATTGTATTGTAATAATCTCTGTTTAATTATTTAATTTTTTATTTAATGATATCTTCTATTTATAAATATCTTTATATATATTTTATCTGTCTTAATTTTATATCGTTTATTTTTATTATATCATATATATGACTTTTTCTTTTATCTAAATGATGATTGGTGAAATATATTTTTACATTAATCGGATTATTCAGCTTACTTCTATCTATTTTTTCTATTTTTTAAATCTGATTTAATATTCAAAATTATTAAGAATGTAATCTTTTATTATTTGCTTTTCGATATTGTTTTGTTTCTTGATTCTATTTCAAATTTATTTTAACTATATTTTTGTATAATGTTCTTTGCTATTATTTGTCTATATACTTCATTTTTTAAGCACTAATCTTATGATAATTACATATTTATGTCATTTTTGTTTTTTTTTTTTTCCTATTTTAATTTCTAATAAAATATTCACGTGTCCTATATATATATGTCTGCAAATAATTATTTTATATTTCCTTATATATTATCTCCTTATAATATTATTTATATATTATTTATGATTTTTTATTAATCCTTTTATAGCTTTATTTGATATTATATATCATTCTTTCAATTTTTTTTCAATCGAAATTTCAGTATTAACATTTATATTTTTCCTATATCTCATCTTATTAATTTTATTTCTGTGATTTTCATCATAATATATATCGTAAAGTTGATATTAAAATTTCATATTTGCTTGGTTTCTTCTGTTGTTATTATTGAATTATTGTTATATGCCTTATTGATTGTTATATTATTAAATATAATAGAATCTGTCTTTGTTGCAATATTTCATTAAATTCTATATTATGTATATTCTCTTTATCATTTCTTATTTTAAATTCTTATGCAATTCATATATATATTATTAATATCAATATATATTCTGATACTTCGTGTTTGATTGGTTACGTTTTATTTTAAAAAAATATAAATATTTTTATTCTCTATTTATAATGATAAATCTAAATTTA
Source organism: Cepaea nemoralis (assembly GCA_014155875.1). Classification (NCBI taxonomy): domain Eukaryota; kingdom Metazoa; phylum Mollusca; class Gastropoda; order Stylommatophora; family Helicidae; genus Cepaea; species Cepaea nemoralis. Next base: position 9,742 of record JACEFZ010005429.1, read on the forward strand.
TATTTTCTCATATTTATATAATAAATCTTATTATTCTGATTTTCATTATATTAATTTATCTAATTTATAATTATTAATCTAATTACTTATTATTTTTCTATTCATAATTATATACTATATTATCAATTTTTTAACATTATATCATCATAATATTTTCAATCACTATATTAATGAATTGATATAATTAACCTATCATTTATATTATATGAATTTTTAATTAATTGTATTTATTTTTCTAAATAGTGTCTTTATATTCTATCTTATCCAACGTATTGATATCTCTATATATTTTTATCAAACAGTATAACATATATTATCCTGCTATCTGAATTGATTGTTTATTCTACTCTGATTATTTAATTTCTCTTATATTTCAAATATTATTTTTTCTCATCTATTTATAAATTATCTTTTTCCCCCCCCCCCCCCCCCCCCCCTTGCATTTTTAATTTTTTTTTTTTTTTTTTTTTGTTATATTATCGAATTTCAAATCCTTTTATTTCTCTGTAATTTTTTTATCTTCTATATTTTAATCATATCTGATCTAATTCTATGTTATTTTTAAATTTTCTATTATTGTTTTTATATATCTTATTGATTTTTTGATTTTGTATCATTTATATCTATGTTCTATTTGTAATATTAATATGGTATTTTTTTTTTCATTATCTTTCCTTATTTATGCTGATGTATCCTTTTTCTTATTTTTTGTCATTATATTCCTTAATTTCATTTTTATCTTTTCAATATTTATTCTCGTATTTTTTATCTGATTAATTAATCCCGATATATTGCTCACTTGTATTCTATCATAATATCTCTTTTTTAATATTATTTGTTTTTATATTTATTATTTGTTATAAATTTCATACAATGTCTTTTTTATGATTTCTAGAATTTGTAATTCTGAAATTTTTTTTGAATTATATTTTAATTGTTTATTCCTGTGATTCTATATTAATCTGTCTTTGAATCTTATCCTCCGGTTTTATTATAATAATATTATTGTTATCTATTTTATTATTATTTTATTAAATTTAATATATTTAATCTGAATTTTTATCAGTTATTTTTATATAATAATAATAATTATTGATATATTCTATTATTGTCTTTTCGTTCATAATGGATTGGTGATATTATTCATCTATCTGATTTAGTATTTGATTGTATCAGTATATTAGTGTAATGCGTTTTTTTATTTTTGGTCAATCCTTTCATTGATATTATATTATAGGATGAGAAAAAGTTTTATATTATATGTAAATAGTGTAGATTATATTTTTTTGTGTTGCTATTGTATCTTACTGTTTTAGTGAATAGATATACTATTCTCTGTCGAGTGTCTATGAAGTGTGTATTTTTTACTGTAATGTGAATTGCCTATTTTGTGTGTCAAGAGCGTTTCAATAATGTATATAATTTGGATTTCTGGTCTTATAATTTCATCTTGCTTTATTCCTTGATAGTACGTCTCAGATTCTGTTTCATTAGTTATTGATCGGAGATTTTAGGTTTAATTACAGTTAATTATTGTCTATGGATTGTCTGATCGTCATTTATTAGATGAATGTCATTCTATCGTTATTAGAATTTATTTGAGGCTTGTGCTTGAAATTTTTTTATTATTTAGTTTACAAAATCTACTATATCTGTTTTTATCTTATTTTTATTAGTTATCGTTTTTCTTCTGTTACTTTATGATATTTATTATATTTGAATGATCAGTTTAATGTATATATTATGTCATTATATAACTTTTATGATTGATTATATTTTATTTAAATAAATTGGATTATGTGTTGTGGAGTTATGTGCTTCTGGGATTTTTTTGTGTTTGGTCAAAATGTGTGTATATTTTCGATCGCTTTTTAATTGTTATCTTTCTTTGTGTCTAATATATATAATTTTTTGTCGTTAATATAATGCTCTGTAGTATTGTCTATAAAATTTTAGGTTGTACTCTTTATTTATTGTTTTTGATTAGGGCCAACTTTATTTTGTATTTTCAATTATAATTATTCAAAGTTATACTATTTATTTGCATTCCTGAGAATTGAGTTATATATGTGGATATGATTATGATTACTAATACTAAATAAATGGTTCCATTAGTATTAGATGAATTTACTTCTTATAATTAGTCTGTTTGTTGTAATATTATAAATTTTAATTATGGATAATGCGCACTTGATAAGTTTGTTCTAATCTGTATAAATAATATCTTATAGATGTTTAATATTAATCGTTTTATACATCTCGTAATAGAATGTTTAGGATTCTATGTTATACTATCTAAAAGTAGTGCATATTTTTTTTTTTTTTTTTTTTTTTTTTTATTTTTTATTTGATATTTATTTATATTGTCGATGTAATTCTTTAGTAATTGTTAAATTTTTCATTGTTGCTTATAATAGTCATTATGATTAGATTGGTTTTCGATATGTAATTGTTCGATTATTTCTGTGCTTTTGTTCAAATTTGCTTTATGTGAGTTTTGTAACTAATAAATAGTTGCTTTCAATCTATATTATATTCGAAATATTTTAAGTTGTAATATTATATTGATTTTTCATATATTCTTGTTATTGATAATGAATTTATTGTTTTTAGTTTGATTAAATGAGTTTTTTTGGTTCTGTTTATGTTGTTCCCCCCTTACTGTCTTTGATGTATTATTGGGTATTGTGTACTAGCTGATATTTATTTGGAGGTTTAGTTGACTAGATGAGTTGTGAAGATTTTTATTGTATTTGTTG